>VXCM01001110.1:258023-280282 GCA_014773175.1 Lucifuga dentata
CACCCACCCACCACCACCACTACACACACACACCAGTGAGAGTCCTTGTTTCCAGATGCGCTGCCTGCCTTATGCCGACCCACAAGGCCTCCTCCTCCTCCTTTTCTTTCCCCTCTACAAATCCATAACAGCCTGGAGGAGAGAATCACACACACATACAGACCAGGCATGCAGCCATGGTGGATGGCCTTTCCTCTCGTTAATGCGCCATGGCATTATCCTTCACCCTGCAGGAGAAGGAAACGCTCCTGCGGCCCCCCCCCTTAAACATNCCCCCCCACCCGGGTGGGAGATCATAGTGAGCCTTCCAGTTCCTTTAATAATCTCAGTACGGATTCATTATTATGATATAATAATATGATATGATATGATATGATATAATAATATGATAAATAATATGATATTATATAAGTAATTTGGCCTTAGTTATATGAGTTAAATAATCAGCGGCAAACCACCATCATAGTACAGATTTCCTCTCATTGGTCCGTGGCATCAGAACAGATTGTTTATTTTATGTTTAGTCTTTGAATAAAGTTAATGTAAATGTATTTTCATCAAAGCCAAGAGAGTTTGCAGCTGCTTTGTTTTTGCAAAACTATTGAAGGGATAAATTATGGTGTCATGCTTTTTTAAATGATGTTATGGTGTGATCCTCGCAGATCAGATAATCTTGAATTTAGAATTTATTCATCCTCATCTCTCTCTCTCTCTCTCTCTCTCTCTCTCTCTCTCTCTCTCACTCGCTCCCTGTTTTGTTTTCCAAATTTCCAGCTCCTGCTTAATTTGGCTGTGAGGACGAAACACAAAGAAACATCAGTCGGCTGCACAGCCTAACCAGAGGTGAGTCAAATCCGTGTGTGTGTGCGTGCGTTTGTCATGACAGATGTACTATTTTGTGCTTTTGAATTTGTTGTTTTTAACTAAACACACTTCAGCTTTTTCTGATTGTGTACCACACGGCATGTTGTGTTGCTCTAAGGGTGTCAGCTGGCTTAGACACGCGCATGCACACACACACACAAACACACACACTGTGACCTCACTTAAACAGTAACACCATTATATCACAACTCTTCAACAGATGAGAAAGGAAAAATGGCAGAATAAGAAAAAAGCTGACTTCCCCTCTCTGAAGAGTGTAACAACCAAACCACAGGGCTTTATTTAGGGCCTGCGTGTGTGTGTGTGTGTGCTATGTGTGTTGCTATATGATCAAGTTCTGTAGGTCAAGAGGAGGGTCAGGAATCACCCTCCTTGAAGGAAAACACGATACCCCCATAAACACACAAACACTCACACACACACACTCTCAGAATCCCCCTAACACCCCTGACCCTTCATCGTTAATTGAACAGCGTCATATTTCCTGTATGTACACAAATACACACACACACACAGCTCGTCCTCGGCTCAGCTCAGAAGAGGTGTAACCTGGACCCTTCATGAAATATGGAGGGGGGGAGAGGGGGATTCAGGTTACACATCACGAGTTAGTGGACTGGGTCATGGAGGAGGTCTCCAGTTGTGCTCATGAATTCATTAGGCATCTCAAAGAAAATCAGCAACCGTCAGCAGATGAAAATATTTCTGTCTTCATTGATTTGGTCTCGCTGAACATAGCTGCGATCTTTATATTTCTTCCCTCTAACAAGCAGCTTTTGGTTGATTCTGATCAGTGGCAGCAGCTGAAGATCTGTAGCATTATCGCTTCATGCTGATGTTCCATTTGCAATAGTTTGGCACCACTTTTTGCACCAGCATATACTTTTATTGAATTATAATTAAAATATATATATGTAATTTATTTATCAGATTTGTATTCAAACCAGTTTTCTAGGAGTAAATTTATTTAAACTTCATTACAATTTTTTTGTATTGTGGCTCTTGAGCCACATTCATTTCCAGTCTTCCCGGCTTCCAAAACGAATATCTGAGCCTTCGTCACAGCACCCACCAGTCTCCTTCACCATCATAGGTTAAATAACCATACCGGCCACTTTGCATGTTTGAGCCTAATATATTCAATTTTCATACACATAACATTACTGACAATCATTTTCCAAAGCATACTGGAATGGTGAATTAAAAATGTTTTCCTACCTTCCAGAGCTCCAATGATTTCAGTTCATTCTGGTACGCTATTAAAATCAATCTTGAAACATTCTTAGGATAGGTAATCCATCATCGCCAGCAAGACGTGTATTCAGGTTTTTTCGAAGCTACATAATTTTAGCATTTCATAGCAATAAAAAGCACAGAGTGAATGTATGTCCCACCGGGGAATATATTCCCAAAAGAAGACCTGCGTTTAGGGAAAAAATTAAATGACTGTGACTTCATAAGGCTGCATAACTATTAGCAGACAAAACATCGATTTTTAAGGTGGGTGTATCACTTGAATATTTGATTTTGAAAGATTAACAAGTTTTGCGAAATATCAGGAAAGCTGAAATACTGTTTTATCCCTTGGAAAATGATTGTCAGTAAGGTAACGTATGAAAATTGAAAATATTAGGCTCAAACGTGCAAAATGGCTGGTATGGTCCTTTAAGCCCAACAGGAACTGAAATAGAAATTAATGTCAGAAATTAACCCGCCTGTAAACGTTAAAGCCTGTTCACCGATCTCTGATTGTGCAGATAAGAAAGCGAGCATCTGCATCAGCAAAAGGTCGTGAAAGTCATTCACCATTAAGAGTGGCGAAAGATTTCTAAGTGTGTCTGTGTGTGTGTGCTTTCACGATAAGAGAGAAACAGAGTTGCTGCAAGGTGTCAGATTAAAAGGTCAGGGGTCACAGGTTGCATAACCCATCATATAAAACTATATGAGAATCATAAAATAGCCTTTTGCTGCACGCACACACACAGAGGGATGAAGGAGTGTCGATTTGGGCTGAATAATTACTCGTTACCACTGCAAAACTGAAATTTTAATTATGGCTTACATTATTGGCAGAAAGTTTCAGAGCTGTGAGTGTTGGTAACGAGACGTGAGAGTCAGCGTTTCACATTCAGGACGCACAAGAAAAGCAAGAATTTTTTGAGACATGAAGCAACATCGCAAACATCTGTCAGTGTTTTAATCAGATTCACAATAAGCCAAACTCACTGCGGCTCATATTAGAACTTAAAGTTTACCAGGACTACTGAAAACAGTAAGTTCAGGCCTGTAGCTGCAAAGTTTGGGCTGTCGTGGAGGAATGTTCACCACCGTGAGAGTCACCGATCCAAAATGGCATTCCTGTGATCATAGCGTGAGACACTTCCTGCTTGTTTTAGTGCTGCAAGTCACCAGAGATCCATCATACAATCACAGGGCCAAGAAAGAGTTTGCAGGCATTAATAAATCATATATTCTAGATATTCATGGATGCAGAACAAGAGGCTTGATAACTTGTAAGTGCGTCATTATGAAACATTACGTGTAAAATCGTGCAGAAAAGTAACTTTAGTTGCTGAATTACCTGTTACTTCTCTTTGATTAGAATAATAAGAGTGTAATTGCTGATCTGAGCTTTGCAAAACAAACCAAATCTGCTGTAGGCAGAGGAAATAACATTTTAATGTTGGAGTCATGTATGATTCCAGCATTATTACACACACACACACACACACTCATGAATCTCATTTGTTTGGATTCTTTGATTATGAAAAATAGCCCAAATTTTTCCTATTTGAAAATATCTGAGCTCCTCAGATGTTTGAAAAATGTTGTTCCGTGAGCATATTTCTCACTCTTTCCTCTCTTTCTTTCTTTGTTATCATCTCTGAGGTAGGCAGTCTTGTGGACGTCACATGCACATGCGCACACACGCGCACACACAGTCGCAGGCCAAAAAGCATCCTCATATAAACTGGCCTACATAGTACATGATATCTTACTGGTAGTTCTCTCTCTCTCTCTCTAAATGGGTCACTTCAGACAGATCAGTCCACTGTGTGTGTGTGTGTGTGTTCATGCGTGTGTCATTATAGACATTATTGAATACTTTGGTGGTTTTAGAATAGGGTGTGTTTGTGAATGCAGCTTTCCTGCCATGTTTGTATCTGACAGAGGAGGTCGACTCAGTTAGGATCAAGCATTACAGCATTTAAAATCTGGCATTTGTGTGGTGTGTGTTTGTATGTGTTCACTTCCCTCGGTGCCCTTTCGCAGCATATTTTGAGAACCCTGAATGCCTGCTTATGGAAAAAGTATGCCTGGAAAAAGCTCCCACAGCATTTCTTCACATTAGCATGTTTTCCAGCATAAGCGATTGCCTTGTAGTTCACACATAATCCTTCATATTAGGCCGTAGTGTGTTTGTGTGTGTGTGTGTGTGTGTGTGTGTTTGCGTCATTCTGTGTGAATGGGTGTTGATTCACACTGAGAGCTTTTGAGGCTTTGAACAGGGAGGACCTGCCTGTTTTCTAATCGCTGTTTTTGAGGATTTGGAGTCTTAAAGCTGTTAGCAGAGTCTGGATTCAGTCTGAGTGGGTTAAAAACAGAGGACGCTGCTGTTTGTGGTCAAAGCCCAGTAATGGCGGGGCATTGTTGCCTTCAGATGAATATCTTAAGCGTGTTTTTCTCTCTGGTTATGCTTACAGTCGTTGTACGTGGGACAGTTTGATAGTTTATCGTTCAGTCACACCAGAAATCGTTTTTACCTGACGTTAGTGAGAGGCGTCGCTTCCGCACTTTAACACTTTATCAGCAGTGTGATGCCTTAAACATAAATCAACTCAGGTCTGAATCAGAATGCCTTAAAGGACCATTCCAGTGATTTTTGCATGTTTGAGTCATGTTTGATACAGCCTGTACACACATTGTGACAACAATTTTCCAAAACATAAAAGCATAGTTTAGTTTTCGTCTTATTTCGCCAAAGCCCCTAATCTTTTCAGATCAGATGTTCTTGGTTGTAGAACACACGTCATTTACCGACGTCAGCGTCCGATATAAACCTGACCTTAGGCAACAGTCATGGCTGCGCAGAAATTGAACGCCAGACTGCTTTTATTGTCGACTTTGCAGTGTCATGATACCTTAAACAGATCTTAGAAATGCTCATCCTGAGGGGAATGCTGTCAAATATTTGATATTTTTCCATAATAAGCCTCAGTCTGGACATTTATCCATTTTTGGACAGACTGCAGGTTCTCCTCCTCCTCTGTTATGCTGCACCGGCCTGATTAGTGCAGATCATATTTTCTGTCTTCAGACTGAACACTTCATGGAGTTGATGTTGGAGCAGTGAAAACAGTGTGTGTGTGTGTGTGTGTGTTGAAGGCGGGTTGTTCTCGTGTGAATGAGAAACAAACTCTTCCTCTGCCTGTGTTTATGTTAACTGAGGAAGAGGGAGAGAGAGAGAATGTCTTCTTGCTTTCCCTCAGAAGGTGAGAAAGAAAGAACCTAATCTCACACTGCTCTTTTCATATGCCCGCCTTCTTTCTTTCTTTCTTTCTTTCTTTCTTTCTTTCTTTTTCTTTCTTTCTTTCTTTCTTTCTTTCTTTCTTTCTTTCTTTCTTTCTCTCTTGCTCAGTGAAGGATGGAGGGAGGATTGATGATTGTAATCATACATAACGACAAGAAAAAGACTTGCTTCCTGTTGCTAAAATTGTCACTTGCCTTCAGGGGCAGAAATGTGCACACACATTGCTTATAGCATAAAGTGTGTGTGTGTGTGTGGAGTTAATGTTACCAGCAGACTACTTCCTTGGCTCGAGTGAATCATTTTCAATCTTTCCTGCTTTCATTCGCAGATTCTTAACATACTGATGGAGTCACTGAACACTGGCTTTTAATGTGAGGACTGACACACACACACACACACACACACACACACACATCAACACAGCTGCNCTTTTAATGTGAGGACTGACACACACACACACACACACACACACACACACATCAACACAGCTGCATTTGTTTGAAATGGCCACTTTATCGTGCATAGAAACACTAGGTATTGTAGTTTGGGTTCCTTAGCAGATAAGCCCTGCTGTGTCAAACATTGTAAACCTGTATGATCACGCACACACATTCAGAGAGAGAGAGAGGAAAAACTGGAAAACTGACTCATTGTGAGTAGCCCTCTTTACTTTTTTTTTGCCTCGTATTTGCAAAGTGACAACAGTGGAAACATATTTTAAGCAGCCGCACTGGAAAACATGACAGCGAGACGGCGTGATCTGCAGAGAGAAACTGTGAAACTGTGGAGGAAAAGAAACCCAAAATGTTATGCAGAGAGAGTCAGATGAAAAAAAAAATCAAATGTCAGAACGTGTCAAATTGACTAAGATTTTGTGTTTTTATTCAACACATTAATGAGGTAGCTAGAAGCAGCCGTACAAAGCTAAAGGAAAGGCAGAGAAAGCGTTAGCCGTGCTGTGAGTCAGTCAGGTCTGCAGCCCTCAGTCACCCTTCATCTCTGCTTCTTCAGCTTCCCACTCACACAAAGCTGCACTCATCAAACAGGGAAATATGAAAAGAGACACCAAAAGACAAAGGAAGGAAGAGAGGGAGAGGGCAGAGTGAAGGAGAGCGGCTAACCATGAAGCCGCCATGTTTTCCACATTACAGCCTCATATTAACCACATCTCCTCCTCCTCATCCTCCTCCTCTTCTTCATATGACTGAGCTGAAACTGATCCTCATTCATAAAGGATGCAAGTAGTCATGCTTAAAGTGGAATGTGTAATTATTGTTTTTCAAAAACATACTTTAAACAATCTCTCCAGGAACTTGTGGTCTTTGTGACAATTTCTGTCAAAGCTAGTAATTTGCAAGATGCTGAAAATATTTCCACAAAATGGTCAAATTGCAAGAATGCTCACAAATTGTTACACGATCACTGTTTTGCACATAAAATAAACCAATTCAGAAGAAAAGCTTGAAGCTCAGCCTCCAAAAGCCAATGTCTGCATATGTTACTGATACATTATTGATTCATTTTGCCTTTAGGACTTTCTTTCCCCTGAAGTTTGTCTCCTCAGGCCGAGATTACTCCTAAGCTACATTAACAAACTCCACCAACCATCACAGTTTTTTTCTGTGGCCTTGCAGTTGTCAAATTACTGCAGTTTCTCACAGAATAACACAAAAATGCAATAAATTGCAAACATCTTTCAGAAAAAAAAAAAACTTTCAGCAGTCCTGTTGGGACTGCCTGAGTTTCCATGTGAACAAGTCGATTTCAGTTTGTTTTCATTCTAAAACGTGACGTCTTAAACCATTAATGCATAACAAACATGAATCATGATAATAAAGAGCTCAAGACCAACAGGATGGGGATTTGCTTCAGTCTTTTAGTGTCTTAACGTGTCTCTGGTGAGTCTTAAAGGACCATACCGGCCATTTCGCATGTTTGAGCCTAATATATTCAATTTTCATACATGTTACGTTACTGACAATCATTTCTCAAAGGATAAAACCGTATTTCAGCTTTCCTGATATTTTGCAAAATCTTTTAATCTTTCAAAATCAAATATTCAAGCAGTATACCCACCTTAAAAATCGATGTTTCTCCTGCTAATAGATACGCAAAATTATGAAGTCATGGTTGTTAAAATTTTTTTGATAAAAGCAGGTCTTCTTTTGGGACTATATTCCTTGGTGGAAGCATACATTCACTCCGCACTTTTTATTACACTTAAATGCTGAAATTACATAACTTCTAAAAAAAAAAAAACCCTGAATACACATCTTGTTTGTGATAATGGATTACTTATCCCAAGAACATTTTAATAGCGTACCAGAATGAACTGAAACCAGTGGCGGTCTGGAAGGTAGGAAAAACATTTTTTTNTTTTAATAGCGTACCAGAATGAACTGAAACCAGTGGCGGTCTGGAAGGTAGGAAAAACATTTTTTTTAATTCACCGTTCCAGTAGTATGCTTTAGGAAATGATTCAGTAACGTTACATGTATGAAAATTGAATATATTAGGCTCAAACATGCAAAATAGCCGGTATGGTCCTTTAAAACTTTTGTCTGCTTGATAAGAAGTAGAATAAGAAATTGATGAGAATTAGAATTTTCAGGGTACTACTTTAGATACCTGTCCCTGGTCATAAGGCCACAATGCTTAACACGGACGCAACGCGGACGACTCCGAAATGGACCTCGCACTTCAGCTCCAGGACTTTCGGTGGCGCTGGAGGACAAAGTCGCTCTGAATCCACTCAGAAACAGAAAACAAACCCAGCAGAAAACAAAAGCAGTTTCTGACATGGAGGCAGTGAAAACAGAGTTATTGAGGATTGTTAAAAGGAAGGAATTGCTGTTAATTGCAATGGCTTTAGAAGAAGAAGAACTTTATTGTTGTCCTCAAGCGGCAATTTGTTTTGTTTTAAGACAGAAAAGTTGTTTGCCAGTGTTTTTTTCTGTTCTTCTTTCTCTCCATTTCTCCACCACCTGCCTTCCTCTATACCTCTTCTCTTAGCCAATCATCTACGAAGGCACATTTACGTCAAACAAACGCCATTCTCATTGTCTCCCCCTCTCTCTCTCTCTCTCTGACACACACAGACACAGATCATATGTTCATGCCACACACACATGAACACACTCAGTTACTGTCATCTGGACCATAAAGCTGCTTTCTTGTCTTTTTAACAGCTTTATTGTTGGATGTGGGTGTGGGTCAAACATTCAACAGGATTATGACTTGTCAACATGAATTCTGTGCGTGCGTGTGCGTGCGTGCGCGTGCGTGCATGAACTTGTCTTTCCTAGGTAATCACTCATCCACCTGACCACACCAAGAGATCCAACCACTGCCCTCATTTTCTCCAGCAGTTTGTTTGTGTACGTGTGTGTGTGTGTCAGAATGTGAATCAGTGGCAGCAACCAGCTCCAGACAGCACTAGCAGAGCCATAATTAGGTCCAGACAGGCTTATACAAAGTCTTATGTTGTCATGGGAAACGACACCAAACAAGTGTGTAAGCAGTCGACTGTGGGTGTGTGCGTGGGTGTATGTGTGTGTGTGTTCGGTATGATCCAGCAAGAACAGAAAGAGCAATATAAAACAAAGTACCTGTGCATGCTTGTGTTTTGCATAGATGGAAAGGCAGAATCAAATGTAACATCAAAGTTGTGTGCGTATGTGTGTTTTGTGTATGTATGTGTGTGTTTTGTGCGTTTATGCATACATCGACCCCTCCCTCTTCTGTCACTTATCGAGACACACCTGCCTTCCAGGTAGTGCCTATATAGCCCTCAGTCCTCCTGTGCCTCCTCAGCAACCGTCACTCACACTTCTCTCTCTCTCTCTCTCTCTCTCTCTCTCTCTCTCTCTCGCTGTGTGTCGTGTGTTTCCAGTCTAAGATGCCCTAGACGGCGAGAAGGGGAAATGTAAATGGCTTCCAAAGTGAAAGATGCTGTGGTGTGGTACCAGAAAAAGGTAAGACGCTGCACATTTCATACTTTTTTTTTGTTTTTCCGTGGATTTTGTTTCACAGCATAACAGAGAATCAGACTGCAGCAGAATTCTCTGTCCCTGCTCGTAGCTTTCCTCATTTTTTGTTTGATATGCTTCTGGAATGTGAGATTCCAGTTGCATCAGCTACTTTGGGAAAGAAACTGTCGGTTGGTTTGTTTGTTCTGAATTTAATAAGCAGCTTGGAAGAAGAACAGATTTTGTGCGATTTGATTGCAAAAGAACTTATGAATAGTTTGTTAAAGGTACAGCTTGTTCATTCTTTTCTTCTTCTTGGGTGTTGTGAGATTGACTCTTCTTCTACACATGTGGATGTACAGATGTGCAACAAAGTATGAAACCCCAAAACAAGAAGCTGAGAATGAGGGCAGTGGTTGGCAAGATTCCCCCCAAAATCCTGCTGATAGACAAGAAATGAGGGCTTTTCTGCTTCTCTGATTAATCATTTTAGTCTATAAAAGGTCAAAAATGCTCAGTGCAAGACTCCGCCAGAATCCAAAGTGATTCTGCAAATTACTCGTGTGCTTTTATTCAAATCACAGTGTTATGAAAATGGAGAAATGCAAGCAAATCTTTATATTTGAGAGGCTATAATTGGCAAATGTTTGGTATTTTTACTAACTAGATGCCCGTTCAAATCGTGCCTGTTCGGAACGGGCCATTGTTGTGGCGAAAACTGCATCCCTGCTGAGAATCCCCACTCGTAAACGTATATGTAATCCAAGACAATATTTATTCCTTTGAATAACTTTTAGCAAACAGTGATTATGGCTTCTTAGAGACAATAACAGTAATGCCCACAGTATGTCTATTGGACAGCAGAGATTCAGTCCTCCATTCTTATTTATTTGTTATTTCTGCCAAAAATTGCATCCCCTCCTTTCTTGGACCTGAGGGTTACATTCACCAAACTCACCCTGTCGCATCCAAATACCCCCAAATGTGAACTCTTAACTTGATTTCACTCCTTCATCTTCAGAAAATTATTTACAGTGAGGATGCGATTTTCAGCAGGGATGCAGATTTTGGCACAACACCAGACTTTCTGGTGTGTGCCGCAGCCTGCCACAATTTAGTTCTGCACATCCTCGTGAGCTAGTTTGTTTACAGTGTCTGAGGAGCGGAGCATATGCTGCCACACCTGGAGCATATCCTGCCGTGCGGACTACTTTTTACCGGCACAGCTCAGTTCGAGAACCACTCATTCAAACAACTTCACACTGCACAACCTTGGGTCCTGAGTAATGAATCTGCCGAATTTCAACTTCATACAGTCCCAGGTTCTAAAGATAATTGTGCCACAGACAGAGATTTCTGGCTTTATAGTTAGATTTGTCAATGATTCATTTATTGATTGGTTTTCTGATTAACAAACAAAGCTCTCCATACCAGTCAAGATAGCAGAGAAGAAGATAAAACATTTGAGATTAAAGTTTTTCTCAAAATAAGGTATCCACTTTAAAAACAATGATGCAGATCTTAGTTTTTATGTATTTATTTTTTTTTTATCATTTTATTTATTGATAGATGATTTGTAATGCTTCCATGTTTCAAAGGTTGCTGAAGATGAGCTTGAGGTATTATTTTTGGGTGTGCGGTATTGTGGAAGGCTCTTGGTGGGAAAAGCAGCACGGTGTTGTGTGTCTTGTTGTTCCACATCTCAGATATCAGATCCTCTGCTGGACAGCTCTCTGCTCCCCCTGCTCCTCTCAGCTCACACACCCGTCTGCCGCCATGTTCTCCGTCCTCGCATCTGTCTGCCTGTCCATTACGACTCCGTCTGTCTGTCCTCAAGCCGCCGCCACTGTTACTTCCTACTCATCCTCTCTGTCTCTCATTCGCTCAATATAACGTGTCTCTCATTTTTATTTTCTGGCAAGTACAGATGGTCAATACAAGCACCAGAGTGAGAAAACAAGTCCAACACCCAAATTAAGATCAGATTTGCAAGGATTAAGTCTTCAGAAGGTTTTTTACCTCCGCCAAGGAAATTATGTGAACACCAGCAGTTGTTTATTAGCAGGATATCTCAAAAATTTATGAATGGATTTGGATGAAATTTGACGGACAGATCGATAATGTTGAGAGGAAGAAGTGGTTGCATTTTGGAGGTGATCCGGATCATATCCAGGCTCCAGAAGAATTATTTTAGCCTATAAAATCAAAGGTAATGCCGATTTCAATGAAATTTAACTGGCCTTGGCAGAGGTATGCGTACCTTCTTCGTCACTACGAAATCAGATTCACATCAGATGAAGAAGATCTGACCAGCGCTGTAACTCTTCCAGCTCTCAGCATTTGTCTGAGTATGATCCTGCAGCATCATCAATATAGTAACATGACAAATTTGTATCATATCAAAAATTATGGTGGTGTTATCATGATTTGGTGCAGACCCATGTACCAGGCGAAGGCTTTGAGCAACTGTTTTTAATTGCAAATAGTGGGTTTGCCAGCTTTTTTTGTTTTGTTTTTTTTTTGTTTTGTTTTTTTNTTTTTTTTTTTTGTTTTTTTTTTTGTTTTGTTTTTTTTTAGTATTTTGGATGTAAATGAGTTGCACATTTTATTACTTAACACTGAAGAGCCCTTAACGCTTTGATTGGACTTTTTGAAAAGTACAGATCCTCCAGATTAGTCTAAAAATCATGTTAGACTAAGATCATTAACTGAGGCGTTATAGCATGTGTGTGTGTGTGAGACAGCTTGTCTGGGCAGAGAGGAACACGGTGATGACAGCAGCTGAGTCAGTACTGAATAAAACCTCTTTACGGATCAGATCTCATTTGTCTCGTGTCCTCAGGGGCTCCACTCCCATGACGTCTCACTTCTAAAGGTTAAGCGCTTCTTTCTGACTACCTGAACACATACAATGTTACCTTTACACAGGTGAAGAACACGTTTGGGACTTCATGCTAGACAAATGGCAGGAAGCATGGATGGTAGAGAGAGAGAAAGAGAGAGGGTTGTTTTTTTCTTTGAAGGTCCTGGGATGGATCCAGATTTTACCTATATATATATATATATATATATGATTAAAAATTTTACGAGGGTTAATGAGAAACATTAGGAGAGAGGGAGAGAGAGAGACTTTGTGGTTTGCCATGTAGCAAATATGAAATTCTGCCAAATAAACAAATTCAGCCCTCTGGAGAATATGTTAATGTGCATATTTTCAAATGATTAATGACTCTGTGGCTCCTGGTGCATCAAACGGGACCCCACAGTGGAAAAAATGACCTGTTGTGCCTGTAGCATCAGCCTGTTTGAGTTTTTGTGTATTTTTGACCCGGTGCAGATTATCACTGGGGTTAAAGTGGGCTGGCCTGTTTTATACCTCAGGTATATTCTGGGCTGGTCCAGTTCATACCCCGAGGTGTTATTTAGGCTAGGCTGTTTCATACCCCCCAAACCCAGATTATACCCCCAGACTCAAACATACAATAATCAAGGATAAGCTTTTAGTTTTATTTCACAGACTTTCACACACTAACCCTAACCCTGATGACACAACCTTATAATTTATCAAAAAAGTTATGTTCTATGTTGCAGTGACATGTTATTTTTTAAATTATGATGGAAAGAAGCTCTGGACATTGAAATACAGACTAATTTATGAAAAACACAAGGGGGTATAATCTGGACAAGTGGGGTATAGTTTGGTCTAGGTCAAAATATACCCCAGGGTATAAACCAACCTGGGCTATTTTAAACCCCGGCCTCGACCAAACTATACCCAGGTATAGTTTGGCAGGGGCTTAATCTGGCCTGCTACCCCAGTTGTGATGAAATCAGGGTGAGATTGATTAGTTCTCTATCATAGAATATTCCAGCAGAGTGTGTCAGAGAGAGAGAGAGAGAGAGAGAGAGAGAGAGAGGTGAAACTGAGCTGTCATGCTCGGCTCTTCAGCATACGTCTCCAGCAGACTCTGAGTCATCGTATATTTCTGTCTGTAAGCCGCATATAGACTTGGTGTTTAGTTTGAGTCGCCACGCCGAGCTCAAATCAAAGATGGGGCACTAGAGAGTCTGATTTATGTGTTTTTTTTTTTTTTTTNTTTTTTTTTTTTTTTGTTTTTTTTTTAAACAACATCTGAAACATAGGGCGGGATTCATAAAACACAGTGCCAGACTTAATGTCTAGCGATAAGGGCAAATATCATCAAGCAGCCATGTTCCCTCATTCATAAACACCTGTTAGCAGCAGCTTTTAGCATTTTCCTTGAAAGAGACGTTACTACAGTATCTCCTTATTTACATGTTACATAATGTGACCGTTCACATTGGGTATGTGTGTGTGTGTGAAATATTTGCAATTAATGGCTTGACAAGATCAGTGTGTGTGAAGTTTCTGTGTGAATGCAGTCAGCTGTGAAGTGAAAGCTCCTTGACTCATAAGTTACCATGTAGCTTAATATGTGCTGTATTTGTGCTTCTAAACGTTTGAGGAAAGGATTCAGACACACACACACAGAGTGGTGCAGTGGCCCTCTGTGCTTATAACGCTGCTTTATTTTCTGTTTCCTTTCCATCCATAATTGAAAAATCACACCCTGCAAACAGAAGGAAAAACCTTACACACACACAAACCAGCTACCACACTTAAAAACAAACTGTTTTCCCCTCTCTGAGTGGCGCCTTTCTTTTTACCCTAAATATATTCGTCATTTTTAATTTCCGTTCCGGTTTATGACCAGTTGGCTGGTTTGGCGTATTTTCTTATTTTCCTGACAGCGTTCCCATAGAAAGCAGGCTTTAAAAACAACACACAGATCTGAGGTCTGTTCACATTTAAATCTATAATCAATCCAAACAGAAACCATGGCTACTTACTACTGATACCCAACAATTTATTTAATTAACCTTATCAAAGTTATTTATCCTCTCAGACCTGAGACTTTCTGCCGAGGCTGCTAATAGGACAGTTTCTCATCTGTCACAAACATACACCCCTGTCTGACCTGAAAATAGACCCAACACACTCGACAGCCACTCCACTCTCAGCGTGTCAGAACCAGCCGTCTGACCAAACGTTCATTTTACCTTTTGATTCATAGATTTAGTTTTTGCTGTTAAACCTTTGATTTGGTTTATTTGTCACTCTTTTAGAAATATTCCCACAGCACAATGATCCCTGTGCTAATATTAGCAGCACGTCTGCGTGTTTCCATTAAAGCGTCCTGTGGTTAGTCAGTGCGTGAAATCTGAACACACCTAGACAGAAATATGTAAAGAGGTAAATCCCACAGACAGGTGAGGGATTTTCCATCACGGCACGTGGCGTTTCAAACCATAGAGAGGTGGAACAGACAATAGGTATTTGTTTACCTGTTGGATCATTTGTTCAACCCACTTTTAGCTCTCCATTGACCCACTTTTGGAGTCACAACCCAGAGTTTGATTACAGATGGTAACAGGCTTTCAAAATGAGGCTAATTAATCAGCGGCTTTTACAGAGAAATCAAAAATGACCGTTGTTTCTACATTTGGATGTTCATGTTAGCAGGTGAAACATTGAATTTTAAGGTGGGTGTATCTGAATTTTGATTTTAAAAGAATAAGGGGATTTGGAGGAAAAAAAACAGGAAAACTAAAACACAAAATGGTTGGCAGTAATGTAACGTATTTACTGGGCTTAAATATGGAAAAATCACCGTTATGGTCCTTTAAGGAAAATATACCTGAATTAATGAACCAATCACTTTGATAAAACTGATAACGGCCCATCTGATAATCAGGTGTGTAGTATGAAGCAGATATGAATTTTGATTAGCCATCTTGTAACCTGATGCCACAAGTTTAAATCCCACGTTTAACGGTTAATCCTCCATCATCTGCAGCTGGGATTATAGACTAATGGATAACGTGATGTCAATATGTCTGGTAAGCTGCGCCGCATCTGCCCGTCTCTCTATTAGGGAGGTAGAGTTTCATAACTCTGTTACCGTGACAATGTAATCCCCCTCTCTCCCTGGATTGTGGCGCCATCAGTCACCATGGTGACACTGCGGCAATGGCACTCTTGGCCTCGTCACCTTCCCCTCCCAATTCCCACTCAGTGTTTGATTCACGTCTGAAATGATTGAGACAGTAATTCACCGAGTCAGCATCATAATTCATTCATTCAGGCAGGTATTGAAGAATTTATAATATTTATTTCTGCTTTCGCTCATTTTGTAGAGAAAACGAGACAAACCTGAAAAGCGACGCAGCAGAGAGATGGCAAGTTATTAGGAGGTAAACAGCTAACAGTGGAAGAATGTGTGAGGATTAGAGGATTTACAGCACGTTAATTCCACCTGTTCAGTTATCACACTAATCGCTGATGTAATGAGGGGTGTGTGCAGGTGCGACAGAGTGTGTGCCGAGGCGAAAATACTCCTTTCTCCATATCTACCACCTTATCTCTCTCTTCCAGAGTCTGATCACGTTTACCCTCTGACTGTCCTCCCAGTGTACTCTCGTATCTCCCCACTGTGTGTGTGTGTGTAAGTGTGTTAAGAGGTTGATGTCGGAAGTTGGCTGTCAGTAAGTGTCACTCTTTAAATCAGTCCGGCTGCCTGTCATTCATTTTGGCCATTGTTGCTGTTGTGATCTCTTTGCCGGTAAGTCAGAACCCAAAAACCATCCTGTAACATTTGAGGCGTTGTCATTCATTTAGCTAAATGAAGAGTGCAATCTAAAACGCTTTAGCGCACCATTAAAATACAAAGCGAAAACCTGCTGTTGGCACCATGACAGTGCTTCAAAATCAAAGGAAATTTGATGCCCTTCAAAATAAAATTCAGAAGGGTTTCACACAGTAATCGGCACTGAAATCAGGATTGGACGTCCACATGGGAACAGTGTCAACGCAGGAGATTAACTGTGACACACTGGCTGACACGTTACATGGCCATGTGTTGTGTGAAAGACCTGACACGGGGTCATTGCAGATCATCAAAGGTCATCGCAGGTCATCAGGCCCGTGCACATTACACATTACACAAAGGATTAATGCTGAGCACTGTTTCAGAGGTTATTAATTTTTGTACAAGCTATCAGTCTGGATTCAGGAAATGATCACTCATATTACATTGATCTTTCTCTCTCTCTCTCTCTCTGTCACTCACACACACGCACGCACGCTAACCTCTAACCTACATAGTATAAACAGAGCAGTAGTTTAGCATTAGTGGGTCCTTAGTAAAACTTTGGTTCAGTTGCTAAGGTGATGCTCCTCTTGGACTGTGAACTGCTGACCACACACACACACAGCATCTCTCTCTCTCTCTCTCTCTCTCTCTCTCTCTCTCTCTCTCTCTCTGCATCTTTAATGAGAGCTCATTAAAAATGCAGAGTTTCCACTGGTGAGAGTGTAGCCGGTGGGGTGATCCAGACTCTGCACACGCTCATGAGTCCACTGATCTGCTGAGGTCAGAACCATCACCTGATCCTCTGAGATCTGTAACACACATTCATGAAAAGCAGCAAATTGTGTCTCTTTCTCCCTCCACGTTTTAGTCTCTCCTTCATTTCACCAGTCAAAGCTGCCTTTATCTGCTTATTATGACTGTTGATAAAAAAAAAAAAAAGTCAGGAGAAAGAAGAAAGTGTCTCCCCATCAGCAAAGTTACCGCAGTTTGACCTCCGAGTGTGTTTTGTTTTATATTTGTGTGTATTGACGGGTCAAATATCTGGCCAAGGCATAAATCTATCTCGTTCTCACGGTATGAACACGCCGTTATCTTTGTTGTTGTTTCCATCTGATATTATTCTCTCCATCTGACGTCTGTCCGTGCAAACACTTATACACAATATACACACATGCACACACACACGTGCACATCGCAGTGTGTTGATCCCAGTGATTTCCTCAGAGAATCAACCTCCACTTTAGTGAGAGTACAGAAAAGGAGAAGAAAGCTCGTGAATATAAAGGGTTGCTTGTTGCTGTGTGTGTTTGTGTGTTTGTTTTGCTGCTGAAGTGTGTGTGTGTGTGTGTGTGTGTGTGTGTGTGTGTGTGTGTGTGTGTGAATTGCAGGTTTTGGCAAAGTGAACAGCCAGTAATGTGCCACTTTTTCCAGTTTTCCACTCAGTCCCTGCAGAACCTGAAGAACCATGCTTTAATCACCTCATGCCTTTGATTTCTACCTGCTAAAACAGAGAGAATCCAAATTATCTGACTTTTTTTACTTTAAGGAAGGAAAATGGATAAAATGACCAAACTGTTATTTTATTTTTTTGCAGGAAAGTTTTCTCTCCAAAACTCTTGTTTCTCTGGGTTATGAGCAATTTGGCAGGAAACTGAAGTATAAGATGCAAAACAGTAAATTTTTCTTTTTTCAATTATTCATGAACCTTTTTTTTTTGTTTTTTTTAGATTGGCGCCTATGACCAGCAGATATGGGAGAAATCTGTGGAGCAGCGAGAAATAAAGGTATGGATGGATCATCGTTGTTCTCCTTGTTGCCTTTATTTGTTTTATTTGTTAGTTGATTTTCCTTTTTCTGCATTTTTTGTTTTCCTGTTTGGATTTTCTTTTATTTCTCTCCATACTCATTTCCTCTGGCTCTTTTTGTCGATCCTCCATCTTCGGCTCCGTTTCCGCTGTTTCTCTCATGTCATCAGTTCTTTTCGGTTTCCAGTTCTTTTTTTTTTTTTTTTTTTTTTTTTTTTTAACTCTTTCCTTTTTGCCCTCCTGGCTGGTATCACCTGCCCATCTCTGCTTTCTCATCTCATCCCTTTTTCCATCTTTTCCTCCTCCTCCTCTCCACAGTTTATTTCACTGGTGAGTACACACCAAGGTGGACATCCTGTCCATGTCCCACAGTGCACGTGTGCGCGCCCGTGCTGTAGAATAGCTTGTGATTGGTTAGTTCAGTACTGTGTTTTCTTTATTAACTTCACTCTGCGTTCACACCACAAACATCTATCATTTCTTCATTTGCGTGGATTTCGTCCTGAGTGGTTTGTGGCGTGAACGCTCGGCTGGATTAGCATGAGTCATGTGATCAGGTTGGCACGTAACAATGGTCTGCTTTAACCTTTAACAAATAGGTTTTGGGGTGAAAAATGTAAATTCTGACTATTTATTTGAAATTGTTCAGGCACTAAATTAACATTTTTTGTCCTTTAAAGGACCATACTGGCCATTTTGCATATTTGAGCCTAATATATTCAATTTTCATACACATAACTTTACTGACAATCATTTCCCAAAGGATAAAACTGTNAGCCTAATATATTCAATTTTCATACACATAACTTTACTGACAATCATTTCCCAAAGGATAAAACTGGAAGGTGAATTAAAAATGTTTTTCCTACCTTCCAGACATCCATTGGTTTCGGTTCATTCTGGTACACTATTGAAATCAACTTGTTGATACCTGAAACATTGTTGGGATAGGTAATCCATCATCACAAACAAGACGTGTATTCAGGGTTTTTTCAAAGTTGTGTAATTTTAGCATTTAAGCGCAATAAAAAGCGCAGAGTGAATGTATGTCTCTACCAGGGAATATAGTCCCAAAAGAAGACCTGCATTTATCGAAAAATTTANGAGTGAATGTATGTCTCTACCAGGGAATATAGTCCCAAAAGAAGACCTGCATTTATCGAAAAATTTAAACGTCCGTGACTTCATAATTTTGCGTAACTATTAGCAGGTGAAGCATGGATTTTTAAGGTGGGTGCATCGCTTGAATATTTGATTTTGAAAGATTAAGAGATTTTGCAAAACATCAGGAAAGCTGAAATATGTTTTATCCTTTGGGAAATGATTGTCAGTAGTGTAATATGTATGAAAATTGAATATACTGTATTAGGCTCAAACATGCAAAATGGCCAGTATGGTCCTTTAACCNATGTATGAAAATTGAATATACTGTATTAGGCTCAAACATGCAAAATGGCCAGTATGGTCCTTTAACCTGCTATTTAAGGCTAGTTGAAATAGAAAATGCACATGCTGTACTGTGAAATGCTCTGGAACAGATTTAGGAAGGAGAATGAACCCCTGGTCTGTAGTTCACATCACGATTGTATGTTTGCTGCTGTAACACCCAGACAACCTGCTGCTGTGTGTGTGTCTTTGATGCTTCTTCACAATCACAGTTACACTAATGACAAACATCTCAGTTACACTTTCACACACAAACCACTGACATGGAGCTCATAGGAAGCAGAAAATGAGACACTGGAGAGAGAAACACTCAACATGGCCGCCTCTTGTCACTTTGACTTCATTTGATTAATTAGATGTTGTTTTGCATGTTTCAGTCTGTCATGACCTTAACTGGCCTTTACTTTGAAGATCATCATCGGCACGTTATCAGGCATATTTTTGACATGAGTAGGATATATGACAATCTCACACATCGTGCACTGCTTCTTTGTACATTTTGTTAGCTGAAATGAGGCCATATCGTGTGTGTTCATGTGTGTGCTTGCCTTGACGTGCGAGCCACTCCTTTGATCAGAGTGCTGTAAGAAGAGCTTCTTCACCCATCTGCTGTCACCTTTAACATTTCACCTTTAAATATAACAACCTTATCCTTCTCAAGTTTTGCCGAGATTCTGTTACACCTGGGGTTCCCAAAGTCAGGTTTGAGGACCTCAAACAGGTCCTTGAGGGGGTTTTGGGGAGGACATTAACTTTCAGACTATATTATAAGTTAATTACCTCCGTTTATGTGGCTTTCTGCTTTTGCTTCCTTCTAATAACACATAGCTACATGTGCCTCCCTCTGTCCTGTAAACAGGGAGGTGAGACACTCTTTAATGAGCTCAGAGTACACACACACACACACACACACACTGACCTTGGCTCTGGATCTAATGAGTAGCTGCTTTCTCTGAGTTTGCAGGAGATGGTGCAGCATTTAGCTTAGCATAGTAGCAACATACCACTTTCTCATCCCTGCACAGCGTTAATGCTGTTGTTTATTGGCTCCTAGAAGTGTGGCATAACCTGTTCTCCTTACGAATGTTTACAATCTCAGAGGTCGGTAAAGTTTATATGAGGCCTATGTTTAGCAGTTGCAAATGGCAGAGTAATGCTGTGTTTTGTAGGTGATACACTCCTTTATAACAGCATATAAATACTGCATCATCCAAAATAGCTTTCCTAGAAGTTTGTTTCTCATAAAAGCTTCTGACAAACAGCATATGACATTATTCATCACAAAAATATAATTAATACTTTATTTAAAGTCTAAAATCAGTATATTAGCCCAGAATGAGATCAGCATCATCAGGAGCTAAAATATCTCCTCCAATCAAAGCTTTGTGTCAATTTCTGTATTTACAAAAACAAAATACTCCACTTTCATTTTCATTTCACAGTTACTGTGAAATGAAAGTTACAGTCACTGTAATATCTATTATTACAAAGGAATTTATTGCACAATATCTTTTTTTTTTTTTTTTTTTTNTTTTTTTTTTTTTTTTTTTTGAAGAGAGGTAAACTAATTTGACAAAAAACATATTCTCTCTGACCACTAATACTTTAGTGATTTTATAATAAAATTTTGGTAATTTTACCACTATTGAAAGTGGAGCTTATTGAACTCTGAAAATAAACTACACTTATTCAGTTTCTCAGCTGTAATACAGTTGCCATCTGCTGGTAGAGAGAGGAAAATATATTCTGTTTCTTTTAACTCAGATGACTTAAAATATACCCACTAACAAAATATTAAGCAGCCCATAATTTTTCATATTTAAGACTTTTTTTCTTTTTGAATTTACTGCAGTTACTGTATGTAAGCAATAAACTTTTTTTTTTTTTTTTTTTTACCCCTCACACAACATATCATGTAACATGAGGGAAACTAGTTTATAAAGATACCGTAAGATGCTAAGAATAGCGCAGACATAAGAGGCTGCAGCCAGACGAGATGCTCATGAAGGACTTTACTGCTGTAGTAAATCTACTGCCAAGAGGAAGCTATCGATCGACTCCTTTTAGCCACACACACACACACACACACACACACACACACACACACACACACACACACAGCGAGAGAGAGAGAGAATCTTGCTCTTCATCTTGCTCTTCTACTCTCCATTTTCCTCTCTCCTCTCTCTCACACACACACACTTTAACACACACTTAAAGCCTATTGGCTCATTTGATACGCCATTAAAAGATAAGAGCATCTATATCAGACCGCTGGCTGATAAGCAGCACTTTGATTGGCTGGTATGTAAATATTAGCCTAAGCCAATCAGATTAAGCGGAAAGCTTCGTGTGTATTTAAAACAAATATTGTACACTCTGTCAAATCTCTTTTTAACCAGTTAAAGGACTTGTTAGGACTTCCTCTCATATTTGTGACATTATTTTTGAATCTTCTAATTCATAATTGTATTATGATTATAATGCTTTATTGTCAGGATGGACTATTTTTTTTTTAATATTGATGGGACTTCAGATGTATACAAACACCCAAATCCACACTCTGATTGGTGTGATGGTTGCGTTTCTCAGTAAGTCTCGCTATGAAAATAAAGCCGCTGTCACGTGATTGGACGATTCAGCTGATTGCCCCAAAATCTGCACTTCCACAATGGATGGATTTTTACACTTTAACAGGAACAGAGAAGATTCTGATATGAAAACAATCTGCTATAATGATCAATAACAGACTAATCTGACCTGTTTATGGTCTGACTTTGTCCCCAAATGAACATACACAGTGGAAATACACATCCACGGTTAGAATCTGTGTGTGGACATGAAGCGCTGAGGAAACGGTTGTGTTTACACAGAGTTGCTGATAAAATGATTGTCAGACTGCTGAGGGTTCAACAGAGTCACTATAGTAACTTAGTCATTGTCCTTAACC
>VXCM01001110.1:280359-295030 GCA_014773175.1 Lucifuga dentata
ACACACACACACACACACACACACACACACACACCTTAAGACTACTTTCATTATTTACTGTTCCTTTTTGTCTCACATACCACAGTTACTTGTAAATTTACAGCTACTTGTAAAGTCTTAATACGGTTTGTTATCAGATTTGATGCTGGTTAAAGAATTGTTCTTTTCTTCAGCCAGTACACACACACTCACACACACACACACACACACACACACAAGTATCAAAGGAGGAAGTGTCTTGCTGGCACAGNCACACACACACACACACACACACACACAAGTATCAAAGGAGGAAGTGTCTTGCTGGCACAGGAAGTCAGAGTACCACAGGGCCGTTCTATTCTCAGGGTCATAAACTCCACAAAGGACCAAACTGTAGGAATCAGCAGTCTGAATGAGGCTGTAACACACTGGTTTGGTTTCAGGGACCCAACAAAGACAAGCGAATCTGAACATTTCTACCATAATTTATGCATGTTTTTTTATTATAATTCACACAACGTGCAACCTGATACTCACCCGCATCACTTTGTAGAAACAGATTTAGTAGACAGGATGTGCTGAGAAAGAGAAAAGACAGAATCTGAGGTTTAGCTTGAATGCATGGTGTGCTTTCACAAACACCGTGTGTGTGTGTGTGTGTGTGTGTGTTTGTGTGTGATGGTACAAAATATCAAACACACACACTGCAAGTTTAGTTCCTGTAGATATGTGCATTTATGTCCTTCTTTCTGACTCCGTGTCTCTTTGTCTCCCCCTGCAGGGCTTGAGGAACAAGCCAAAGAAGACGGGCCATGTCAAACCAGATCTCATAGATGTGGACCTGGTTAGAGGTAAGAAAACTCTGTGTGTATTCTGTTCTGTCCTATCAAGCTAATTTGATAATATACTAGATAACAGCTACCATCATTAGCCGTTCATCACACGTAATACACAGATGAACCCGAGATGCATGCATCGCCGTGCCAACGCCTGTCACTCATGAGTTCTCATCTCTTTACCGATCTCTTCTTATCTCCCTCTCATTCATCACAATTTGAATTATTCATTAAATCAGTTAAAGTGTTAAAGCCACCCTCTTTGATATTTGACACCAGCGTGAGAGAGAGAGGAAAATAGACGGAGAGAGAGAAGGGGGGGAGGAGATGAAAGTAGAGAGGCAAACGCAGAGATAACAGAGAGATAAAGAAAGATACAGGAAGAGGAAGGAGCAAAAGGAAAAACAGAAAGAGGAGATGAGGAAACACACAGGCACTCCTCTAGTGTGACTTAAGAACACATTAAGAGATTAACTTTTCTATGCATTGCAGACACATCCCTTAATAAGTTCCTCATTAAAAATCTATGTGTGTGTGTGTGTGTTGTTCTCCCCTCAGGCTCAGCGTTTGCCAAGGCCAAACCAGAGAGTCCCTGGACGTCTCTGACCAGGAAAGGCATCGTCAGGGTCGTCTTCTTCCCGTTTTTCTATCGATGGTGGATCCAGGTCACGTCCAGAGCAATATTCCTCTTACTGCTGACTCTGTATCTGCTGCAAGGTATGCTGGAAAGAGTGTGTTTTGAGTGTGTGTGTGTGTTGAATGGCTGCCAATGTTGGTTTTAGTCTCACAGAACCAGAGATGCCACTTCCTGTGAGAGATGAGTTACCATTCTCTCCTTCAGACATCATCGTAAACACTCCCTAACCGATCCCCCTGATTGGTTAGTCTTCGTCCAGCGCCACTTTGCCGTCCACAGACTTAAGCAGCCCACCCAAATAAACACCCCTTACCTCACGTTGTTCTTTTTAGGTCTGGTGAGAATAGATTAACACTCTGTGCGACATAATCTGTACGGTATTTTCGTTCCTCAGTGGCAGCAGCCATCCTGTACGTCAGCATCCCTCAGCCTCATGGGATTCCAGCCACCGAAGTGTTTGGCGCCATCTGGCTCATGCTGCTCCTGGGCACCGTCCACTGTCAGATCGTCTCCACCAGAACGCCAAAACCCGCCTCCAGCAGCGGGGGGAAGAGGCGCAGGTAATGACAAAGAAAAAGAGGAAATGTGTGCAGGNGGGGGGGGGGGTAAAGAGAGGAGAAAGTGAGCAAGAACATTTTAAAAATAAGGGAGGGGTCATAGGCGGTAGTAAGGATGGAGGATTTAAAAGAAAGGGAGGAAGAGGAAAATGACAGAGTATGAAAATGTTACATTTTCAGATGGAATTATACTTTAAAAAGCTCCTGTGGAAAATAGGAATAGATGAAGAGATGCAGGGAGGAAAGAGAAGAGAGGATGATGAGGGAGGATGCAGAAATGGAAGGATGGAGGTATAAATGTAAGATGGTGAGGAAGACAAACCAGATGAATTTGTCTTTTGTTGCTGGGTTGCATTTGTTCTCGCTGCTTTTCTGCCAAGTCCTCAGTCAGTCAAGTCCTCTCACTAAAACCCAAAAGCAAAAGAAGCATTTTATCACGGAGAGAAAATTCCTTCTGTATTCACGTCACGAGAACCTCACAGACATGCTGGGAAACATCCGGCTGTGGCTAAATTGCTTAATGGCTCGTGGCTAAATTTTAATGTTACATCAAATTCTAAATCTGTGCAGTTCTTTCATGGCCTGAGCAAATAAAAGCTTTTATTATTGATTCATGGATGTCATTTGATTTGTAAATTGATGCTGTGAAGTCTTTTGGAATTCTTTCCCTGATAAAAGCTGAAGGAGGACTTGCTGTGTGTGATATAAAGCGTACGTTCCCCTCCTCTTCCTGCGTTGGTCACATGACCAGAAAGCAGCCCGCTCACTTCCTGTGCTCTGCAGCGTTTACTGATTTTTCTCTCTGCTGGTTATGAATCTCAGGAATCTTGGCAGCTGCTGTTTTGAGAACATCAAATGACTAACGCGGGAAACTGGAGCGCGTCGCAGCTTTGGAAAGGAGTGCAGGAGGTTTTTGAATGGAGGGGGCTGTTCACTCCTTCGTTGAATCAACCTTGGTTCTCTTTCCCATCAAGGTTCATTGAGGAAAGAGGAAGAATTATGAAAATTATGCTGATGTTTTACACAGAGTTGATTCTGTTCTCTCTGTCTTTATCCATCTCTCCTTTTCATCAGCTAAGAGTCTGGTTTACATGTGCTGGATCCCCTCTAGAACAGAAAATTTAAATTTTAGGATGATAAAGAACATCAATGTTATTTTTGATTAGCTTTGGACAATAATCTACCAATTTTATGCAAAAACAGAGAATTTCTCTTTAAGCACATTGGCTCTGGTGTTTCAACTAAAGGCTACGACTGTGGCTGTGGCTCTGAAAACCTCTCTGAAGCACGGCGTGTTTTTAGCTTGAATTGTTAGCTTGCTGTGATGTTGAAAGCAGCCAGGCTCCGGTGAACACAGCTGCAGTCTAGTCCAGGTTTCTTAGTCCTTTCCTGGTCTTGAAGTCCTCTCTAAGTTTCTCTCCGCCCTCTATTCTTTCCAAACTGAAGGAAGTTGAGGAAGGCAGCTCAGATGGAGGTGCATAGGGAAGGCGACGGGTCTAGCACTACCGATAACACACAGGAGGGGGCGCCACACTCCCACTCAGCCAGCACCTCATACAGCCTGGGCGCTCTCTTCCAAGATTTCTGGCATGATATCTGTAAAGCTGGGTGTGTATTTTCATTTCCCGTCTTTCAAAAACAGATGATGTACAAAGACAGGGTTTGGATTTGGTTCAAGTCCAAAATTGATTCATTTTTCAAAATTAATTGCAAATCTCAAATGTGGAATTTAACACATGGAAGTAATAAATTTTATCTTAGAGATTTTGCCTGTGTCTGGCCAGTAAATAAGAAAATGCATCTTAAAATTTGAAGTGAAATATGAATTTTCCTGAATCTCAGCCCTGATTCACAGCTGATCTGAGCTTCTCTGGCTGCAACATCACTTCCTGTCATGCAGTAAACCTTCATCCTGCTGAGGGAGGATGAGGAATCAGTTGACAAAATTTATAATAGTATTCTAGGCAAGATGATTGGATGATTTTAAAAAAAGTCTTTGTGAGCTGATTTCTTGTCCATGTTCTTATTTTCCTTTAGGGGCTATTTTGAAACATTTGCAACCTGAACCTCAAATTTGAACAAATGTTCAACACAAATTGTCTACTGTATTAGACTATAAAAGGAGGGAAAATAACAAGAAAGCATAATATGTCTCCTTTAAATGAAATTACAGTGTTTAATCCGCACATTTCAGCTTGCATAGTTAACTGTGCTGACTAGTACAGAAATAACAGTGAGAAAAATCTTCCCATTTTTGGCGTCTGAAGGATTTTGCAGCCAATTATTATGCTGAACAGGCTACGTTCAAAAGAAGTATGGGGTGCAGTTCTTGGCTGCAAAAAAAAAAAAACCCACAACTCAATATTTAATCACATTTCATTCTCCTTTTTCTAAACAGTTTATCAGTGTGAGATATGGATGTCATTCATTGATATTCATGTTCTGCAGTCATGCTTTTTCTGCAGCATAAATCTTTGTCTTCTCAGCCGCTGCTTCTCCCCACGCTTCTTCAGCACAACGCAACAGCGTGGAACGTTTCTGAACGTAAAAATAATTTCTTCACTTTAGTCTCCGATCCTGAATGAACTTCCTTTGTTCAGCCATTTACTCACTCGTTTTCCTCTAAGCATAGAATTCTTTGTGACAGTTTTTTATAACACTTTTCATAAGGACATTAAATAGAAAAATGTGGGAGCAAAGACAAATGCACACGTTTCGCCTTTTTAGATACTTTATTTGACCAAATTTGATGCTCAAAATTCAGAACAGCTCCTGTTATTTGACACACTGAAATGTTTTTATTCATTTCTGGATTTATTCAGTAATTAATTACCTGAACATCAGGTCAGCTTCAGGTTTTGTTTGGCTTTTTATGAACATTCCACAGTGTTTTGCTGTGTTGAACGCAGCCTGTTAGTTTGATTCATCACATGCATGTCTGCTAAGACTGAACGTTACAACTGTGAGCTAACACCATCTATCTATCTATCTATCTATCTATCTATCTATCTATCTATCTGTCTGTCTGTCTATTCTTAATTTATCTATCATCTGTCTATCATCTATTTATCTATCTGTCTGTCTGTCTGTCTATCTATTTATCATCTATCCGTCTATCTTTAATTTATCTGTCTATCCATCTATCTGTATCTATTTATCATCTATCTTTAATCTATCTATCTATCTATCATCTATTTATCTAAATCGGTCTGTCAAGCTTGCTTTCCCCTCCCTCCTTTCATCTGTCCCTTCTTCCCTCCACTCTCCACCTAAATCTCCTTCCCCCTCTCCACATCTTCCTTCCTCCCTTCTTCAGATCGAAGAAATCCAAACTCTCCATCGACAAGTCGACGGAGACCGACAACGGCTACGTGTCGCTGGACGGCCGGGTGACCAATCGCAGCAGCGAGGAAGGACTTCAGCTCCACGAGCAGCAATGCGATTCGCTAAACAGGCCTGAAGAAGTGTGCTGGAACTCACATGGCCCGCCCACGCACACTCACACAGCCTGTGGCGCTGGACTCATGCTGGCCAATAGCAACAAGGTAGTGCTGCAAACACACACATACACACCCAACAAAAGGTACTGTAGAATTTGTCTGATGTGTGTGTATGTGTGTTGCAGGAGCCAGCATCAGATGAAGCATCCAGTGAGGAGGACCCTGAAGCGTCCTACAGCACCCTCCGCAGGGGAATGGAAAGAATGAACAGTGAATGTACGCTCCGAAATCGCAAGAATTTACACCACTACAAGAAACACTACACAGTGGAGGTATGCACACACACACACACACACCTTCATAATCATACCCAACGACAAGAGACACGTCATTAAAGCACTCAAATCAACGTCAGTGCCATTACATATTATGTCTCTCTGTCAGGACGTCCCCAAGTCTGGAACCAGCTGCAGCTCCAGATGTTCCAGTTTGAGGACTCAGGACTCGGAGAGCACTCGACACGAGTCGGAGACTGAAGACCTGCTGTGGGAAGATTTCCTGCACTGTGCTGAGTGCAGGTCGTCCTGCACCTCAGAGACAGGCAAGACAACGGAACAGCTGAAAAACATAAAACACAGTTCTACCATAAATGATTATTGAATTAGACTCGTCTTCTTCACAGAGGGGGAGGGAGGAGGCACGCCTGTATGCCCCCCTGCCAAGAAAGAATACAGAGACGACCCCTTCCATCAGGTTTGTGCAGGCACCAACCTTTTAGGTTTAGATACTCAAAGACGTGTGGGTNGACCCCTTCCATCAGGTTTGTGCAGGCACCAACCTTTTAGGTTTAGATACTCAAAGACGTGTGGGTGGTCTGGGATGAGTTTGTGAGCTTTGCTGCTTTCAGGGTCATTTTCCATGGCTGCACAGCTCCAACCCCAGCCTGGAGAGAGTCAGCGCCATCGTGTGGGAGGGAAACGAGTGTAAGAAGGCTGACATGTCTGTTTTGGAGATCAGCGGCATGATAATGAACAGAGTGAGTGAGCTCTTATTTTGTATGTGTGTGTGTGCGTGTGTGTGTTTGCAATGGCTTTAAACAGTGAGAACTAATGATTCTCTGTCTTTCCAGGTAAATCTCCACACACCTGGCATTGGTTACCAGGTCTTTGGGAACCTGGTTTCCGTGACGCTTGGCTTCACGCCGTTCGCTTACAGGTGAAATATTATAATATGTATAATAATTAAAATCTGTCGCAGGTACGACTGAGACCATTTCACTTGATAAATGTGAGTCGTCTTCTCCTCCTGCAGGCTGACTCAGTACTGTGACTTGGATCAGCTGACCATGCTCTCAGCCAATGAGCTGCTGTCTGTGGCTCTGGGGGGCGGGTCTGGTTCGGATGCCTTGGTGATCACCATGGTTACGCTGAGCTTCCTGGTGCGCGTGTGCCTTATATGGCTCTTCTTCTTCCTGCTCAGCGTGGCAGAGAGGACGTACAAACAGGTGAGAGAGTTCACTCCTCATACAAACCGAGCAGTGACCTTTGACCTCTTGTGACCTAAAAGCTTAAGAACTATGATGATATTTATGATTTATATTGATGTTTCAGAGGCTCCTCTTTGCTAAGCTGTTTGGTCACCTGACTTCAGCCCGCAGAGCCAGGAAGTCTGAAGTTCCTCATTTTAGACTGAAGAAAGTTCAGAACATTAAGATGTGGCTGTCGCTACGCTCCTACCTCAAGGTACAAAACCCTTTCAGCTCAATTCTTCACTTTTGACTTGTGAAAATTATGTTTTGTTTTGTTTTTTTTTTCTGGATAATTATATTTATTTGAACAGTAGAATGAAACAAAAATCCAGACTCTGCTCGCTGCTGTTCAGTGAATGAAACTATATTCATTAGCATTTTCCCAGGCATTTAATAATGAAATTAGCAATCTGCTGCAGGCTAAAACACCCATAAAAACACACACACATACACACACACATCCTGAATGAAAATAAATGAGGAATATGAGTAAAGTCACGTGTTTGCTGTGGTTGTATTGCAGAGACGAGGTCCTCAGCGCTCAGTGGACGTGATCGTGTCATCTGCCTTCCTGCTCACCTTGTCTGTCGTCTTTATCTGCTGTGCTCAGGTAGCTGCTGTGTGTGTGTGTGTGTGTGTGTGTGTGTGTGTGTGTGTGTGAGTGAGAGAGAGAGAGAGACTCCTCACACAACACATATCAAAGTTTGTCCTTTTGAAGTTTACGGTTAGCCTATATCTTTATGTATATACATGTGTGTGTGTGTATATATATATATACGTATATATGTGTATGTACATATATACGTATATATGTGTATGTATGTGCACACCGTCCTACATTCTCTGTCCTGTAATTGAATGATGAACTCGCTTCTCTGTCCAGTTGCTCCACGTTCACGAGACGTTCCTGGAGTGTCATTATAACTGGGAGCTGGTGATCTGGTGCTCCAGTCTGACTCTGTTCCTGCTCAGGTTTGTCACTCTGGGCTCCGAAACCAGCAAGAAGTACAGCAACACGTCCATCCTGCTCACTGAACAGGTACTTATACACACACACACACACATACACAAGCTCTACAAACAGATGTGACTTCACATACTGACACATGTTTTGNACACACACACACACACATACACAAGCTCTACAAACAGATGTGACTTCACATACTGACACATGTTTTGATGCGTTTCACAGATCAACTTGTACCTGAAGATGGAGAAGAAGCCAAACAAGAAAGAGGAGCTGACTCTAGTCAACAACGTCTTAAAACTGGCCACCAAATTACTAAAGGTACCAAATGCTTTTTTTTTTAATCCTCAGAGGTCACGGGTAACACAGGCGTGACTTTATTCCTTTGTTTAAAAAGTAGAATAGCCTTTAAAATATTTCTCCACAACAATCAATCAATTTTTTCTGAGATTCTACACATCAGCAACATTATCAGTTATTGACCAAAATGCCTACTATATCATATCTTAAAAAAAAAAAAGTTCCAGTTTAAATCTTGAGTTAAATAAATGCCTGCTGTATCAAATGTGATTTAAAAAAAAAAATCATAAATGCAAAAAAAATTTTCAGATTTTTTTTTTTTTTTTTTTTNTTTTTTTTTTTTTTTTTTTGGAGTTAAAGGTTTGAATAAATAAACTGCAAAACAAATAGAATTTTCTGATAATTATTTCATGGGTCAGGCTTTACAGGGTTGAGGGTTTTTCTAATATTTGGTCCACCCCGTTCATTTATATGGAGGAGCCAAAATATTAGACGTGCTACAATGTGATGTAGTCCAGCCTCAAAAATGACAACAGAGCTGAATCAAGCCTCTAACACACGTCAACATCTGCAATTTATTAGTGTCATAAAGTTAATGTTTATTACAAGACTGTTTATATTCCAATAAAATAAAGTGTTACTATTTTTTCTGGTGACTGAGAGTATATTAGTAAAGTATTAATCTAATGCTTCAACGAGGAGATGTGGAGTGTTTAAGCCCAGACAATAGATGTCATGTCTGTTCCTCTCCAGCAGGGGGCAGACATGGTTCAGTTGTCAGTTTCAACATGGGAGATTTACATGGCTGCAAGTTTGTAAAGAGACATTTGGCACAAAAAATGACATGAACACTCAAAACACCCAAATAAAAATTTTTGTGGTGGAAAATAAAAAGTTCTCTCTTTGAATTTGAATTTATATTGTAAAATTTCCTGTTCGGTTCTGTCCTTCTCGCTTCAAGTATTGAACAATTGTGACTTTGAATGGACTAGATTGAACATTCTAATCAGTGTGTTAACACGTTTTTAATCCTACTTTTCCCTTTTGTCCCCCCCCCCCCCCCCNTGAACCCGCTGCTCTACAACATCACACAGGTGGTCATCTTGTCCGCCGTGTCGGGAGTCATATCTGATCTGCTGGGATTTAACCTGAAGGTAAATGTGTGTGTTTATCCAGAATACTTCCCGTGTGTGCCTCACTTTAAAATCGTGTTTCTTTGTTTTTTCATGCAGCTGTGGAAGATCAAATCGTGACATTGAAGAGAAACGTTCATCTAGTGACTCACTGAACAGTTTTCTGACAGACTGACTGACTGAATGTCAACATATCGAGTGTTTTGACCTTCAAACTTTCCACATTGTGCAATTCACAAACTATTTATTTACCCGCTCAGTGTTTTTCTTTAGGTTTTATTTGAATTCTAGTTTCTTTCATAAGGTGTTTTACGACACGAAATGTTTCCCTCGTGTCTACAAAAGTGTTAGTATTGTTATAAATATTCTAAGCATACATTATTATTATTGTTATAATTAGTATCATGACGTTTTCAGTTCTCAGCTGCATTTGGAACAGATCCATTTTTATTTCTGTCAGTTTATTAATTTGAAAGTAAAATCCTCAACTTTAACTTTTTTCCTTGGCTAAATCGAACATGTCTGTAATTATTTATATGTTGAGCGAGTTTCACAGCAAAACTTAATCTGTTACGAATGTAAGAGCTGCATCATGGTTATTCTTGTTAGCTTTCTCCCAATGGAAAAAAAAAAAAACTTTGTTGAGATGGTTACAAAATATTTTAATGTGTTAGGAAACATTTAAAGTTGTGATGAAAATACAGTTAAAGGGATGATTTTTATATCTGGTAAAGTCTTCATGATATTTGACAAAGATCAATTTAAAGATTTACATTTTCATGTTAATTCTTTGAATAGTGATTGTCACATATCAAAATTTTACAGCTAATATTACAAAGTATAGAGGAGAGAAAACTCAGCAGTGAAAGCAAAAAAAAAAAAAAAAAANAAAAAAAAAAAAAAAAAACACACACATACATACACACAATCATTACATAAAGTATGAAGCTACGCACAGACATGCTGGTTAAATGATTCTTCACTGCAGACGAGTGCAGCTAGCATGTAATAAAAAGGGACTTCTGTAATAACACACACACACACTTTGCTGTAGCTCATCATCCTCATGCTCATTGTTACTTTTGTGTCTTTTAATAAGGACATTAGGACATCTTTGTGTTTGACTTCTTGCAGTTAAGAATTGGGATTTTATACTAAATGCTGCATTTAGCTGAATCAGCGTCTCAGCAGAGCTCTGGCATCTTTACTCAGACTTTAGTTCAGAGCAGATTTCTGTTGGGATCTCACCCTGATCCTACATGTGAAGCCACTTCCCAAATTGGCAAAAAAAAAAAAAAAAGAAAACCCTTTCAATAATTAGTGAACTGCATCAGATTAGTTTCTGTGTGAGCAGCAAATTAAAGGTAATCACAATTGAAATCCTCTTTTCTAACAAATAGAGGACATAAAGAACAGTGTTACACAAACTTTGAAATGTAAATCAGGGACTTCTTTACTCTCGTTTTATTTTTTTGGCGTGATGTTTTGCAGCTTGACATTAAAAGCCTTTATAGCATGAAAACTGCTGAGTCGTCCACTGTTGTGAAGGACTGATTCAGTGGGCGAAATTTGAACATTTTGGGACAATCTGATTAGTTTGTGTCATTAAGATTGTTCCATGAATAGTCAGATTCAGTGGAATCCATTTCAAATTTGATATTAAAGTTCCAGAATTAATTAGAAAGTAGAAAGCAGAGCACGATATTACAAATGGAGTGAAGCTGGCCTCTAGCCGTCACGTGTTGTGTAACTTAAGATTTGCACTTTAAAACAGATAAAAGTAGAAGAAGAAAAGTGTTATGTCACATTTCACTGTCATATATCAAGGTTTTTTTGTACTTCAGTTGCTTAGCACTGTGTGTGCGTGTGTGCGTGTGTGTTTGCTGTCTAAACGAATGTTAGCTCTTAACACAATATTGTATTGACAATTTGCATCACTTTCTGAAGTTAATCCAACATGGTACTTCAGATTATCATGTTCACAGAAGAAGAAGAAAAAAAATCAGGTTACGTCAGAAATATCTTAAAAGACAAAGTAGTTGCCTCAGTTACGGAGTTAACATGTTGCTAACAGAAAGGAACTTTAAATGCAGCAGAATCATCTTTTGTGTGCTTGAGGAAGACCAAAGTGCTTTTACTTTTTTTTTTTTTTTTTTTTNTTTTTTTTTTTTTTTTTTGTTCGTCTCTGCTGGAAATGAATGTATTTGCAGCAATGCTTTAAAGATCATTGTTTGTTTCCCTTGGAAATACTATTTTAATGTTATTATTTTAAAACTTGTGTTTTCTTTTTTGCATTGTATTTTTCTTTCTTTGTTCATCTGTCAGACGGTTTGCCAGTCTTGCTGAAAAGAGAGACATTTTACTGTTTTTAAGGAACAAAGAAGTTTGGATTGTAAAGAAACGAATCTAGGTATGAAGGACTCAATTGTTATTCTGTTTTCAAGGAGGGTCTGAATATTTAGATTTTTGTGAACTGGTCTGTCCACAAGTTCTACCTTTTATAAGAAAAATAAAAAGAAACGGATGTTGGAATATTGATTAGTTTGTTCGTTGTTTGTCATCAATTGTGCTGAAACTGTAAAAGAGAACATAAAGCTGATATAAAGAATATGAAGTAGAAATGTCTGAAACAAAAGCTTCAAAGACAAAGAACAAACTTTTTTTTTAATTAATTTAAAACATTTGCTAAACTACAAAGTAAAATTTCCTAAATTGTCTGACTACAATTTAACAATTTACAGTTGAGGTAAGGAATTTTAAGTTTTTAATGGAAAAATTATAAAATTTTAGTCTGTTACAAAGTTTTAAAAATTTTTGTAAGTAGAATATACTAATCTTTACTTTTTAAGATAAAATTAGTAAAAGTAAATTCACTAAGCTACAGTAAAGTTTACCATGCATTAAACCAAGTTCACAAAAAATTTACACATTTTAAAAGTAAAGTTTAGTAAGTATATAAATACATTTATTTTGGTAAAGTTAATTCTATGTTAAAGGTGCAGTCAGAAACTTTTTTAAAAACACATTTTTATTGAATTTTTGTAAACTTTAATTAAATTCTAGTAGGTATGTATTTATTAAGTGGTCTGTGAAAAAAAAAATCACACCTCTATAGCTCCGCCTACTGGAATAAATTGATTTCAAGAAAACGTCGACCCTGAATTTTTCCACCAATCAGCACAAAGAAGCGCCTCAGCGAGCAGCCAATCATGTCTCATTTGCATTACGGCGCCCTTTTCGGCTGTGCGCAGACACTGCGAGTAAACAAGCGATTCAGGAAACAGCGGCGTAATGGCAGAGCCTATGAAGAAATGATCAGCTCTTCCTTCATCTACATCAACTTTATCTGCAAGAAAATGAAACGCCGGAAGACGAAAGAGGAACAGTTAGCTAAAAAGAAACAGGGAAAGAAGTCATATTAATATCAGAGCTGCTATCCACCGATGGCGAGAGGTAAAAATATTGGAAGGCTGGAAAATTGATGCTGGCTGCAACATTTCTGCTGGACAGGTACAGACTTTATCTTAATTGAAGTTTTTTGTTTTTTTGTTTGTTTTTTTTTTAATACAAATATCCTCTACGTTACCCTGTTGTTTTATATTTAGGGGTCCAAGCATGAAGTGCTCTCTTGAAATTGCTCAGATCAGACTTCATTCTCCGCTAAAAGTATCTGGGCAGCAGAAACCGTGGAAGCTACGGCTACGAAACTTAGATTCAGATTTAGATTCAGATTTAGATTTATTTGTCATATGTTAACACAGGGTCAACAGTACAATGAAATGTGTTTCACGAGAGAAACGGGTCAGCTCAGCAGTAAAAAGGAACAAAATAATAAGAGCACTTCTACAAAAGATTAAAAAAAAGAAGGTTGAGTATAAGTAAAGAATAAGAAAAACGATAATAGAAAAATGACAATACGAGATAAGTATTAAAACAAAATATAACACTGTACTGTACAAATGGCAAAAAGAAAAATACACGAAGAAAAATATATAATACTATATACATTTGTAAAGGGATGTTTGTAGGGATAAAGTTACAAGTGGTATATTGTTATTGCACAGATGTGATGGAATCAGGAAGGATGAAGAAAAAAAAGTATATGAAAAGAAATATAACACTCATATACATACAGGGAAATAGGTTTAATGAGGTAAGTAGCAGCAGTCATGACATAGTGCAAATTTTATGTAAACAGCAAACAGTAATAGTGCAGACAGTGGGTAATGACAGTTATGTGTAGAGTGTGTGTTATGAGTGCTATGAGTTGAGGAGCCTGATGGCCTGGTGGTAGAAACTGTTGTTGAGTCTGGTGGTGCATGCAGCCATGCTCCTGTATCGTCTGCCAGACGGTAGCAAGGAGAACAGTCTGTGTGCTGGGTGGCTGTGGTCCTTTAAGATGCTGTGTACCTTCTGCAGGCACCGCTGATGGAAAATGTCCTGAATGGCCGGGAGACGTTTGCCGATGATGTGCTGTGCCGCCTTCACCACTTTCTGTAGTGATTTGCGGCTTTGGGCAGAACAGTTCCCATACCAGACAGTGATGCAGCCCGTCAGCAGGCTCTCCATGGTGCACCTGTAGAAGTTAGTGAGGATGCTGGTGTTCATGCCAAACTTCCTCAGTCTTCCCAGGAAATAGAGCCGCTGGTGAGCTTTCTTGGTCACTGTGTACTTACATGTAGCTTCAAAACTTTTACCGCTACTCAGGCGACAAAAATGTAAACCGATCAGCCTGAAGGTGGCGCTTTAATAACAACTTCAAAATGTTGGTGTATAATGGTCTGTAACTTTTAAACCGTAAGTCCTAGAATCAAAATTTTTTCCTGGGATTCATTGGATGTATATGCATCTATCCACATAGGCCACGCCCATTTCCGCCTGANTTTTTTTTTTGTATCTCCTCCTACAGTTTTAGCTTAATCATCACCAAAATTTGCATGTGGCATGTCAGGACCAAGCTGGAAAAAAGTAACATGTTAGATTTTTGATATTCTTTGTCGTTTTGCTATAATTGGCTGACAAAGTTGTAGGCGTGGCTAATTTNAAAAAAAAAAAAAAAAAGAGAACTGACCTGATGGGGGCGCTATAACACCCACAATAAACTTTCATCAATAACCTCTGAACCATAGATCAAAGAATCAAAATTCTTTTTTCTCTGTATTTCTTGGGCTAAGATGCATATATCATTTAAGCCACGCCCATTTTCAATTCATAGCTTGTCTGCCATTTTGAATTTTTTTGTAAATTTTGATTTAAGAATTTTTTTTCTAAAATACCGTAAAAGCTAC
>VXCM01001111.1:0-58887 GCA_014773175.1 Lucifuga dentata
CCTTTGACTCCATTTCCCCTTATTTCCTTCTTTCTCCTTTCTCTCCAATGGCTCCTTTTTGACAAGTCCTAAAAGAAGACCTGCGTTATCAAAAAATTTAAAGGACCTTGATTTCATAAGGCTGCATAAATATTAGCAGGTGAAACATAGATTTTTAAGGTGGATGTATCGCTTCAGTATTTGATTTTGAAAGATTAAGAGATTCTGCAAAATATCAGGGAAGCTGAAATACGGTTTTATCCTTTGGGAAATGATTGTTAATAACATTACGTGTATGAAAATTGAGGCTCAAGCATGTAAAATGGATGGTATGGTCCTTTAACAGTTCAACATAAAGCTGCATTTACACTGTAATAAACCTTTGAATGTATTTCGTGAATTGTTATGCTGTCACTCTTTCCTCATGCAGAGAATGCCTGCGTGGGATTTGCCATCTCTCTGCTGATGCTCACCATCAGCACCATGATGGTGTACGGAGCCATCACTGTAAGTGTGCACGGTAACACGTTCACTATGTGCACGTTTTCACACTTTGTCAGATAAAAAGGGGAATTCCAAGTTACACCGCTATGTCAAACTCAAGGTCTGCAGACCAGATCAGTTATATGCAGCCCAAAAGATTAGTTTTGATTTTCTGTTTATAGTAGCTTGAATCCATATTGCATTTAAAATATTAGTTTAATTTATGGTTGGGTTTGTGTGTGCATATGAGCAAAAAGCATGCAATTTTAGATTTCCCAGTTATCTGGTTATTTATTTTTTTATTCCCTGTCATAAAATCTGACAGGATTTGCTGCAGACTGAGAAAAGCAGAGGAAGGATCATGTGGTTTCTCGCTCAGTAGTCAGTTTGATCTTAGATTAGCCCAAGCAATGCGTGCAGATATGCGACTGATTAATCAGTCGCATATCTGCTCTGCTTGGTTCACATCACACACTGTACGCACAGAAGATCTAGAGGTTAGGACAGGAAGTGATGCTTTCTACTCTGGGTTCAGCAGTTTGTGACGGCACAGCCTGATGTCAACAAAGATGCTATTTAGCACCAGTTCTGGCCTTCCAGAGGAAAGACCAACTCGTTGCACATGCAACCATGTGTGTGGATAAATCAGTTTCCCTTGCTTTGTGTCACACAGAGAACACAGAGACCCCTTTGAGGAGTGTTTTAAGGAAGCCCATTTCTGCCAGTTGAAAAGGAAAAAAAAGAAGCACTTTATCTTTTTTCCTCATTAAGTACTCTTTTCCCATAATTATGACTTAGCATCTAATGATTATGAGAAAACAGTACTTACACAAACAAAAACTTACAAAAACTTTTTTCCCCCACTTAAAACGGTGGGGGAAAAAATAACATGGTAGATTTTTATTTTTTTATTTTTTTCAACTGGCATAAATGTACGATGGCATATTCAGGCCATATAAGATGGAGGAAAAAAAAACGGGGGCATTATTTCGAATTTTTAAACTCACAAATTTGCCATGTTTTAACAGTCCGTATGCTTATGATAATTTGATGATTTTGTGCTAAAAGCACAAGTATTTCTTTATTGCTAAATCCGATGGAAANTTATGATAATTTGATGATTTTGTGCTAAAAGCACAAGTATTTCTTTATTGCTAAATCCGATGGAAAAGTTTAATTTAATAAGGTCATGTCTCGCAAAAAAACTTGCAAATTTGCCAGTTTTTAAACTCGCAAATTTGTGTTTAAAAACTAAAAAAAAAATGAAAATTATTTTTAATGATGAATAATCATTTAATTTTTTTAAAATAATAGTTTAATTTCTTTTAATAATGAAAAAGGGAAAATAATGAAATCAGGAATCAAACCACCTCACATTGTGACTGCCTGCAATATATGACCTTATTAAATTATACTTTTCCATCCGATTTATCAATAAAGAAATACTTGTGCTTTTAGGACAAAATCATCAAATTGTCATACGCATACGGACTTTTAAAACTGGAAAATTTTCGAGTTTGAAAACTTGAAATAATGTCCCCTCGTTTTTTTGTTTTCTTTTTTGTCTCATATGGCCCTAATATGCCGTCGTATAAACGGGCTTCCACAGTGTTCTATATTTGTAGATGAATCGTTATTTTACACAGGATATATCCTGATTTTAAAAAATGACGAGTTTGAGTGAAAAATGGTTGGCCTGTCACCCTTCAGGGATGCAGTTTGACCTCTGCACTCAACGAACCCCTCCAGCTGGAGGAAAGACAGAATACAGGACACACTAAAGCCCTCTCCCCTTTTATTTTTTCCTGTTTTACATTTTAACTGCATGATGAGAAACTGCACTTTCCAGACTCTTATCCAGTGGAAATAGCCCTTTATGCTTTGCACTCATGCCCTCCATCTTTACCTCGCAGGCCTGCCTGATGGCGTCATGATTGACAGGTTTGATGATGTATAGATGCTGTTCAGCTGCTAGCTTGACTGCACAGTTAAAGTAAAACACGTCTGCAGGCTTTACTACATACCAGCGATCTCTGCAGAAGATTTGCTTTAGCCGTGCAAGTCAACGCCCCCAGACAATGACAGTAGACACCCGTTTGCTGCTGTAGAATTCCACTGACATACCCTTTAATGGTGATCATCATAATGTAGAAATTGAGAGTGGATGAGATTATCAAGGCCACGCAAAGTGTTTTTAATAGACAAACAGTGTGTAGAATTCCTCGTAAAGTGCCACATTTAAAGGACCATACTGGCGAGTTTGCATTTTTAAGCCCAATATACATGTATAAACAGATGCACACATGTTGCATTACTGACAGCCATTTTCCAAAACATAAAACAGTATTGTAAGATATTTTTGCAGATCCCCTAATCTTTCAAAATCAAATGTTTAGGTGATACCACTTAAAATTCAACGTTATTCCTGTTAACACATAGCAGATTGTAGACGGCACGGTCGTTTTAATTTCTCTGTAAAAGCCGTCTCCTCCTGGGACTATATTTCCTGGCGGAGACACACTTTTCTTCCCTGCATCTCCTGTAATATATTTTGGAGAATGATTGTCAGTAACATAACATGTAAGCAAGTTGTAAATATTGAGCTCAAACATGCACTATCACCGGTATTGTCCTTTTAAAGGATCACTTCACTGATTTTCATCCTGACACCTCTGTATTCTTCACTTCATGATATGTTCATACGCGTTGTTATACTTTGTTAATACTTGCCATTTCAGCAGGAACACTCTTTTATATTCAGTTCCTAAAGCTAATGGAGTTGCAGGCTGAGCCTTAGAAGCATATTAATGTATGTCAAGGCTAAAAAAAAAAAAAGAGTGAAGTGATCCTTTAGCAGAAATGAATGAATATAAAAGCTCGGTCCGACCTGCTCTGAGCCGGTGTGTGTCCCTTCCTCTCCCTCAGCACCGAGATGGCTGGCTGATTCCGTTCTTCTGCTACCAGCTGTTTGACTTTGCTTTGAGCTGCCTGGTGGCCATCAGCTCTCTCACCTACCTGCCCAGCATCAAGGACTACCTGGACCAACTGGTCAGTCCCAAACCTTCCCACTGGTCCCACGTTTGACCCCGTCGCCAGAGAAAGAACGGGACGACTCGAAAACCAAACGTCCTGTCTCACTACACGTGCAAACCAACACAATCAGAAATATATTCACTATACGTGTGCATTGATGCTGTATGACATATAAAAGTTAAGTTAGGGGAATGTTCCCAGAATGCATTGGACCAGTATGACGAGATAATTTAACTCAAAATGATGAAATGCACAAAAACGGCTGAGTATTATAGGACACAAGCATCTAAGGCTTGTGTAGACACAGTACATCCTACTAAGTCTGGTCCTCCATCACAATAATGGNAAAAAAAAAAAAAAGAAATATGAGTAAATAAATACTATTTAAGAAATTTAGGGAATTAGAAAAAATATGTTTTACTTGTGAATTAATAGACATTATTTTCATAACATTGGAGAACACAGCACGATGGGAAATGATGACGTGACTGTTCTGGATGCACGTTTAACGTCTCTGCATCCCACAAGTTTTATCCATGAAAACGGGGTCATTCCTATTTTCTCCAGCTCTATGTAGCACAATACAGCACACACTTAATATGTGTTAATAGAATATTGAACTGGGGAACATGGATAAACTCTCACCAAAACCACAAAAATAAGGACTTCTAGCAAAAACAGAGAAAAGTTGATAGTGAAAACAGCCAATTCAACACAAAATGGACAGCACGACGCATTTACATTACTGTCTCGTGCTAATGCTAAACCGCCGTGTCCAATCTGCCAAACAGTTGCGGTTTGCAAGGCTGCTAACATCAAGCGCCTCTATGAGACAAAACAGGCTAACTTTCATTCAGCTTTTCCTCCCAGTAGCACAAGAACAGAAAAGACCATCTTTGTTCTCAAGTTTTTATAAGACCAAGATTACATGGACTGTGTTGCTTCTTATGTGACATTACTAGTAACCTAAAAAAAAAAAAAAACTTAATCTGCAGCTTCAACCTGGAGGGACTTATTAAGTTTTTTTTTCTCACCAGCTCCTGGCTCCTCTTCATTATGCAAAATTGGCCCATAAATTATTTGATATCTCTGTAGTATCTATTATAATATTATGAAAATATCACATATATAATATGTGATATATGTTAGTTAGCTTTGGTGATGGGAAAAAGTTTTGATTGTCAGACACTGAAGATTCTCCTCCTCCTCCTCCTCCTCCTCCTCCTCCTCCTCCTCAGCCCGATTTCCCCTACAAGGACAACCTCCTGTCTCTGGACTCCAGCTGCCTGCTGCTCTTCGTGCTGGTTTTCTTCGCCTTCCTCATCATCCTCAAGGTGAAGCCGCAGTTCCTCTGCAGTCGCAGATCTTAAAGGACAACACCGGTGATTTTGCATGTTTCAAGCCCACCCCTCATGCACGTTACACTACTGCCAGCCGTTTTCCAAAAAGATACTATCGCAGCAGTACATTTTCAAGTTGTTTTTCCTATCTTTCAGGCAACCATTGGTTTCAGTTTATACCAGTACACTATAAATAACCTGCTGAGACTTAAAACGTGTTTGAGGTACGTAATCCATCACAGCAAAAAAGAAAAGAGCGCTACATGGAAGACAATTGTGTCTCCAACAGGAAATATATTCCCAGGAGAAGCTGGCTTTATAGAGAAACTATAAACGAATGGCCCTTCTATATTCAGACGTATGTGTTAGCAGGTGAAACACTGAATTTTAAGGTGTGTGTATCACCTGAACGTTCGATTATGAATGATTAGAGGATTTTAAAAATACCACAAACTAAAATAGGTTTTTATGTTTTGGTAAATGGTTGGCAGTAATGTAACATGTATGTGGGTAGTATTTATTGGGCTCAAACATGCAAAACCACTGGTATGGTCCTTTAAACATTGCTTATGTAATGTGTTGGTTTGTTTATTACTATCATTATTATTATTACTCTTCTAAGGCAAAGTGCTCTGATCATATGCAATTTTATTTAATCAAAAAGCGTTCTTAAAATATAAGAAAAATCACATGTTGAATTGAAATAACAATAAAACATGCTTGATGGTTAAAACTCTTTTAATCAGTTAGATCTTTTGGTTTCTGTCCGCGTGCCAGGCTTACCTGATCAACTGTGTGTGGAACTGCTATAAGTACATCAACAACAGGAACATGCCAGAGATCGCCGTCTACCCCGCCTTCGAGACCCCTCCCCAGGTACGCAAGCTAGCACACACTACAAAAACCACACGTGTANACCCCGCCTTCGAGACCCCTCCCCAGGTACGCAAGCTAGCACACACTACAAAAACCACACGTGTACTCATTTGTGTATTTGATTTTTAGGATGTAATAACACTTGGGCCAACTGTCAGTCAGCTCATGGGTTTTGTAATGTGCAATGCTCATGTATAGCCAGCAGGTGGCAGGCCTTCCACACGTTACAGGCTAAAATGCCAAGAGCAAAGTCACACCTGTTGGGGTTTATTATGTCAAGTTTTACTGGGAAATACCCAGATTTTAAAGAATGATTGGTTTGCTTTAAACAGATTGTTAGAGGGATTTCCTTACAGTGTAATAGCTTTATTAGATATCTGACCGCTGGAGTAACAGACATGATGAAAGAGAGACGGGATGAGATGCCATAAAGGTCCCAGAATGGATTTATTTTTAAAACAAATACAGGAGACTCATTAGAGTTCATACCTCATCCAAGGCTGGACAAGCCTCGATTAAATTTGTCTGATTCTAATAATATACCTAAACAGAAATAATAATAAATAAATAAAATAAATAATAATGGGATTTAACTGCTTTATTTCTCATAGTAAGTAGTAGTTTGTTTTTTTTCAATTTGGTCCAGATCTGAACCAAATTGCTCCTGTTGATATTCTATAATAAATATGGCTGAGTTTTTTTTTTTTTTTTTTTTAGAAGATGTTATGGTAGTATTTACTGATCTCAAATGTGCAAAACGACTGGTATGGTCCTTTAAAGCAGTTTAATGCCAAGTCTGATTTACAAGTCAGTATGTAACAAACCTAGAAGAACCTCAGAATATGATTCCTGCTGATGTCTTTTTTTTCTTCTTTTAATGGCCTTCATCTTCTTCTTTTCTTCCTCCTCCAGTACATCCTGCCCACCTATGAGATGGCGATGAAGATGCCAGCGAAGGAGCCCCCTCCCCCTTACATGCCTGCTTAAGCAGAATCCCCATTGCCAAAACACACACACACACACACACACACACACACACACACACACACTGTCACATGCACTCCTACATTCCCTCTCACTCTTTCTGAACACCACTATGCCCTTCTCCTCCTCCTCTTCCTCACTCTGTATGTGTATGGCCACCTGTTTAATCCTACTCAGTGCATTTCTGTAGAGCCCCGAGCCTTTACGTCCCGCAGGCATGAGAGAAGAAAAGTGGGAAATGCCTGAGATCTGTTGTGAAACAAACGATCACGACGTCCCAGAAGGAATGAAAGACACCAGCCTGCCCCCCCTCCTCCTCCTCCTCCTCCTCCTCTTCCTCCAACCTTTTTTTATGTCTTAGAAAAAGGGATACTTGTGAAACGTGCTTGTGAACCGCCGTCCTCAATCCAGCACACCATCATGTCAATAAAAGATGTATGAAGTTTAAAAAACAAAAAAAGACAATCCACTTCATTTAACTTCTTCTTGTTAAATTGTGTTACTTTTCCGCTCTAATCGCTAAGATCTCGACTGTGTTCCATCCGTGCTCAGGATGGAGTTTGTAGTTATTTATTTGGCTTCGCTGTGGGTCAAGTTCACCAGCAGCTGCTGCCCTCATGGCTTCCTGCAAAGCTGCTGAGACAGACAACGGAGCGGCGAGGACCGATTCTCTGCTTCTCTGTCTCTGCATCTGCAGCTTGTCTTATCGTTGCATGCGAATTTCCCTTCTTACTTCACTGGTAAGAGCAGATTTTCATCCTAGTGAAAAAAAAAAAAACATTTGGCTTCAATAAACTAAACGTTTCGAAACTTTTGTGTTATCATTTGACTGTTTTGTTTTTTGTTTTTTTTTTGTTTTTTTTTCAGGAGGAGGGAGACATGGGAAGAGAGAAAGTCAATCAGGAGGGGAGAGATTAAAAAGGGAAATAAGAGATAAAGAGAGCTAGATGGAGATAAAAAAAAGAGCAAAAGTGGAGGGAGAGATATAAAGAGAGACAAGGAGGGAGGGAGGGAGATGTGGTGATTAAAAGGGGGAAGGAGAGATGGGAAAGATATTGAGAGATAAAAAACCAAAGTGGGGGGGGNGGGGGGGGGGGGAGTTTATTCTAGTTGGAAATAGCTTTGTTACAGAACCAATGTCAGAAGCCACAAACTGATATTATTTGAAAATAATATAATATTAAGCATAAGCATAATTAAAATGTGTCTTCTTTAATTAGGCCTTTAAATTCCCAGAATTACACGTTTTGCCGCAGATTTTTAGCGCATTAATTATTTCGCCTTCAGTCTTGAGGTTCCTATCTGAACGTCAAAAGGCAAATCCATGCGCTTGGCGAAAATCAGTGTTGCTGCTGCGGAAGAATACATTTCACACCTGATGCAGGTATCATTGGAAAAATAAATTTTAATGGTTTGCGTTTTATTAGAATTTTGTCAATGTTTGATTCAAAAAGTATATTAAACTTCATAATGTTTCACTTAAACATTGAATTTAATTGCAAAACCTAGCATAGGGACTAGATTCTTGGGAGTATCTAAGTAAAAGTTACTAAAATGTTGTTTTAAATTACTTTATGACTTTTAATTAAATTTAAATTTTCAAATTTTTTTTTTTTTTTAGTTTTTTACTTCCATCCAGACTGTCCAGGACTGATAATCTTATATAACACCGGTGTCTGAGGGTCACGTTCCACATCTGGATTGGACGGACAGTTTGACGCCTTGGACTGAAGTCTCTTCATATGGGGGTGGAGGGGTGGGGGGGTCAGACCCCCGCCGAGCTGAGCAGGATCCTCAGACCGAGAGGAGACCCGGACAGACCAGCAGAGGCCTGAGCAGCCATGAAGTCTTTACTGTGGAGCCTTTTATTCTGCGCCTCCCTGCTGCTTTCTGCTGTTTTGGCCACATACGACCAGATCCATCAGAGCCATGCGCAAAGCAGGACCCACGGCAGACCCCCGCACAGGACCCTCAACCCCGCAAGTAAGCCTCAAACTCTGGATGCTCAATCTCAGAGCCCTCTACAAATACTGGCAAAGCTTGGTTAAATAAAAGCGAAGGGGGCTGTGAAAAAATGTTTTTAAGTTTTGATCTTTCGTTCAAAATATTAACACTATAACCTTTAAAGTAAAATGATTGACAGCAAAAGGATTCTTATCATCAAACAAATATTTTTCTCAATGTGGCTGGAAGTGTCGATATTGAGCCCACTCAAGGTGAGGAGGATGGTTCGAGTGGGTAAAGGATCTCCGAGATCACAGCTGGAGAATTGCAGAAAAAAAGTTGGAAAAAAAAAAAGAGTCTCCAAAACTACGATCAGGCTGATTGAGAAAAATATTTTTCGAATATTTCAAATCATTTTGAAATGCAAAGCTTACTGTACGGCTTCCTTCACAGATAATCTTTATCCTCTATAGATGTATTTTTTGTCATGTCCTTTGTTCTTTGAATTTGCAGGTTTCATTGACTTTGACAAATGAAAGTTCATACAAATATTTTCCAGTCTCAGTGTCTTTAAAGGACAATACCGGCGATCTTACATGTTTGAGCCTAAATACTGTATGACCCACATACACATTACATTACTGCCAATCATAAATTTAAGAATTGTTTTTCCTACCTTTCAGACTGCCGTTAGCTTTCAGTTCATTCCAGCACGCTATAAAAAAATCAACTTTTAGAGCTTGAAACATGCTTGAGTTTGTAAGATGTCACAATGATCACCAACTGTATTAAGATTTTTGTTGAAGAACATTTGATTTTAAAAGATTAGGAGATTTGGCAAAATAATAGGAAAATTAAAACACAGTTTCATGTTTTGGAAATTGTCAGTAATGTAACGTGTATGTGGATGGTATTTACTGTGCTTAAACATGCAAAATCACTGGTAAAGTCCTTCAAAAACAATAATGTGGTATTTTGTCACCCATATTTGATTTCTGGTAGTGTGTAGAATGTTCTATAAACAGCTTTTAGGCCATCAATATATCATATATAGAAACTTAGACTGACTTATTTCTAGTGTCCAGTCAAAATTTGACATTTCCGGAATTTCAGACTCATGACCTCAGTATTTCCAGAATCCTGGCTATGATCCTGACCATTAAATAAATTCAAAGTTTTTTAGGAAGACGAGATATTGCATCTTTGAATAGTCTCATCTAACAAGTAATATAACAAATGCATGAAATCTACAGTCTGCTTCTGGGTGTTTCACAAGCTTTATATAAAAAAAAAAAAATCTCAACTTGTTTGAAATGACCCAGACGGCTGAAAACACCCCCTGCTTCACTAATCATCCGCTCATAAGAAAGCAGACGTTGTCATATATTGTGCTGACAGACAACTTTCCTGTTGACCTACTTTCAACCTACTAATGCTCTATCACTTTTCCTTTCTGGTGGTTCTGTAGTTCACGGCAGTGATTTCAGATATAGAGGGTATCACTTCCGCTACCAGCCACCTCGGATCCCTCCACCTTTTCCTCTGCCTCCGCCACTGACTTACCACAGATCCTCGGCCCCCATCCCACCTTACCACCATCAATTCCCATTCAAAGGGCCGATGCTGCCTCAAAAGCATCACATATACAAAGGTTTGTCTCCACCTGTAGTCCACCATCCCAGGGTTAAAGACCCGCTCCCTGTTGGGGGTCATTACAAAGTAAAAGCTCCCTGCCCGACAATATCAGTGGTACGCCCTCTCACTGCCATTCCAACCCTGCCCACCACAACAGCCGTACACCAACCCAGAGCGCCACCTACTCTACCGGCGACTACAACGCCACTGGTGACAACCGTAGAGACCGCCGCTCCTGTGACGCNCACCTACTCTACCGGCGACTACAACGCCACTGGTGACAACCGTAGAGACCGCCGCTCCTGTGACGCTACCGGTCAGTACCCAAAGCGGCTTCATCACCACCGTCAGTCCTGGGGAGACAGGTAGACTATTTCTAGTCAGGTCTTTGTTTTCCAACCCAACCAATGCACATCAATGCTTTTCCAGGTCAGCGCTTTTGTTTTTTTTTGTTTTTGGTAAAATGAAAGAAATATGCATGTATCATTTATGTAAAACACTGCTTTAATTAAAGGACCACACCGGCCATTTTGCATGTTTGAGCCTAATATATTCAATTTTCATACATGTTAGTTACTGACAATCATTTTCCCAAAGAATAAAACTGTATTTCAGCTTTCCTGATATTTTGCAGAATCTCTTAATCTTTCAAAATCAAATATTCAAGTGATATACCCACCTTAAAAATCCATGTTTCACCTGCTTTATGAAGTCATGGTCATTTAAGTTTTTCAATAAATGCAGGCCTTCTTTTGGGACTATATTCCCTGGTGGAGACATACATTCACTCTGCACTTTTTATTGTGCTTAAATGCTAAAATTATGTAACTTCTAAAAAAAACCTGAATACACGTCTTGTTGGTGAGGATGGATTACCTATCAAGAATTTTTCAAGTATCAACAAGTTGATTTTAATAGCGTACCAGAATGAACTGAAACCAGTGGAGGTCTGGAAGGTAGGAAAAACATTTTTAACTCACCGTGCCAGTAGTATGCTTTGGGAAATGCCTGTCAGTAATGTTACATGTATGAAAATTTAATATATTTGGCTCAAACATGCAAAATGGACGGCATGGTCCTTTAACTGTAACAAAGCTGACTTTTTAGCTGAAGAAGTTTGGAGTTTGATTGACTAAAGAAAACATTTATGGCTGTTTTGTTGGACGTCGAAGGATGACGAGATTCAGGTAAAACAGATTATTGTGACGTTAGAAAAGCAGAGAGGGGCACAGAAAAGAGGATCTAGTGGGTCTGAGTGTAATCTACAGAGAGTGCATGTGATTGGTCAGGCAGGGCTCCTAACACCCTCTCCATCTTTGGGTGTGACTTCACTTTTTTCACTGTGTTGGCACCAAAAATCCTTTTCATTGAGGGAAATGAAAGGATAAGAATGAGGAGCCTCGGATGGATGGTGACCGCTGAATGGATGCAGTATGTCTCCTCACACGGCATACTATATCATTTATTCACCACAATTTCACCACAGCAGCGATGCACAATTTCCTTTTGTTACCGTGGAAATGTGCATTGTGCATCCCAAACTGTGTGAATAGACCTGCTGAGCCTGATTCGTGACTCTATCACCCTCACTATGAAATCTGTCCTTCAACCAACGTGAATCTTTTTTGTGAATATGAACTTAAAGAATTAAAGGGACTTAACGCGTTTTGGTTGATCACCAGAGTCGGAACCTCAGTGCAGGAGCCGTCCCCTGGACCTGGTCTTCATCATCGACAGCTCTCGCAGCGTGCGTCCCGGTGAGTTTGAGAAAGTGAAGATATTCCTGACTGACATGGTTGACACTCTGGACGTGGAGTCGGACGCCACCAGGGTAGCCGTGGTCAACTACGCCAGCACGGTCAAGATCGAGTTCCTGCTCAAAGACCACTTCAGCAAACTGGACATGAAGAGAGCCATCTCCTGCATCGAGCCCTTGGCAGCGGGCACCATGACCGGCCTCGCCATCAAGACTGCCATGAACAAAGTCTTCACCGAGCAGTCCGGGGCCCGGCCTCGCTCCAGGAACATCTCCAAGGTGGCCATCATCGTGACGGACGGGAGACCTCAAGACCAGGTGGAGGAAGTGTCCGCGGCAGCTCGAGCCTCCGGCATCGAGATCTACGCCGTCGGTGTCGACCGCGCCGACATGCATTCCCTGCAGCAGATGGCCAGCATCCCTCTGGACGACCACGTCTTCTATGTCGAGACCTACGGCGTTATCGAAAAGCTCACATCCAAGTTCCGGGAGACCCTGTGCGGTAGGATAAAGAAGCCGGGAAGACCTCCCCCTGATTAACCCTGGTTCTAGTTCCTCAATAAGGGGCACCTACAGTCTAAGGGGATTTGTTGAATTATTTGTTGAATATAGGATCATTTAGACCATTTTGCTGAATGTTGAGCAATTAGAAACTCCAGAATTATGATGAAAAATACAAGTTCAGATACTCAACCCCCCATATGGACTGCAGATGTCAGTACTAGAACCTACTTAAATTTGCTAAGTTAAACCCCGTCTGAAGTATTGGGGCCATGAGGTCTAAACTTTCAGCTTAGTTTTACAGCAGAAAAAGTTATGAAGTGATGTTTTATGGTAGAAAAAGTAAATTGTGCTGAAATCAAAGCATCATTATGAAGAAATGCTTTGAGCTTATTTTTCAATTGAAATGATTGACCTGTACAGTAGAACCTCATTAATTCAAACCTCTCAGGCAGTATAGAAGCCATTCAGACTGGTGCAACAGTCACATGACTTGTATACACATTAAAGGACCATACTGGCGATCTTGCATGTTTGATCCCAATACATACTGTACATGTTAAGTTACTGACACAGTTTCCAAAACATAAAACTGTATTTTAGTTTTCCTGTTATTTGTTCAAGTCCTCTAATCTTGCAAATTCAAAGTTCAATTCAATTCAATGTTTCACCTTCTAACACTTATATGCATAATTGTAGAAGGAATGGTTGTTTTAATTTCTCGATTAAAAACTGTCTCAACTACATTCCCAGGCAGAGACATATATTGTCTTCCATGCAGCTCCATGTTGTAAATAAAGTTACTTTAACAAAAAAAATTTAATAGACGTCAAGTTTGCTGTGATGGATTACGTATATTGAGCATATTTCAAGTCTCTACAAATTGATATTAAAGGACCATACCATCCATTTTGCATGTTTGAGCCTAATATATTCAATTTTCATACATGTTACTGACAATCATTTCTTAAAGGATAAAACTGTATTTCAGCTTTCCTGATATTTTGCAAAACCTCTTAATCTTTCAAAATCAAATATTCCAGTGATACACCCACCTTAAAAATTGATGTACAAGTCTGCTAATAGTTACACAAAATTATGAAGTCACGGTCCTTTAAATTTTTCCATAAACGCAGGTCTTCTTTTGGGACTATATTCCCCGGTGGAGGCATACATTCACTCCACGCTTTTTATTGCACTTAAATGCTAAAATTACANAAAAAAAAAAAAAAAAAAAAAAAAAAAAAAAAAAAAAAAAAAAATCCTGAATACACATCTTGTTCAAGAACGTTTCAAGTATCAACAAGTTGATTTTAATAAAATACCGAAAGGAACTGAAACCAGTGGTGGTCTGGAAGGTAGGAAAAACATTTTTAATTCACCATTCCAGTAGTATGCTTTGGGAAATGATTGTCAGTAACGTTACATGTATGAAAATTGAATATATTAGGTTCAAACATGCAAAATGGATGGTATGGTCCTTTAATAGGGTACTGGAATTAACTGAAACCAATAGCAATCTGGAAGGTAGGAAAAACAATTCTAATATTTATCGCTCCAGTAGTACATTTTGGGAAATGGTTGTTAGTAACGTAACATGTATGGGAGTTGTATATACTGGGCTCAAACATACAAAACTACCGGTATGGTCCTTTAAGTCCTGAACTAAATTACTTTTATCATGTTTATACATAACATGAGAGGTTTGGATAAACGGGTTCTGCTGACTGATGCTGTTTTTCCGTGTTACAGTTTTGTCTCGGTGGAACATATGAAATCACGTATTGCTGTAATTGTCATGGCTGTCGTACTTTAGGGTTTTGTGATTTTTACCTGTGTTATCCAACGCACAGTGAAGATAAGCGGTGCACGAATGACCGTGGCTGAGATGTGGTGAAGCTGTATGAATGCACCGTGACATTTACATCTGAGCACAAATATTTAACTCACGCAAGAAAAAGATATCAGAATTTAATCAGACATTACTAAATACTAAGTAAAAACAGAGAGAGAGAGAGAAAGCTAACCATCATCAGTACTTTATTGGAGTATTTTTGCAGTTGTAGAGTACAAGATTGTACTGACGCCATACTTAAAGGGGGAATCCACAAAATTAAATATAAAACAGTTTATTGGTCAACACTAGTCAGCATGTGAAAACAACTATAGAGGGATATGTGCAAAGTCAAGGAAACCGACCCTTATGACATCACAGGGGTTACTGTACTTACAAAATTCAGCCCTCGTGATGTCACAAAGGTCACTTCTGCTGACTTTCCACATCTCCAAGTACAGCCTCTAAAGCCTTTTACAGCTTTCACATGCTGAATAGTTCTCCCTGTGACCAATAAAACCACTCTGATGTGTACAATTGGTGGAGTGCCCCTTTAAAGGACCATATCGGTGATTTTGCATGTTTAAGCCCAATAAATACTACCTTCATACACGTTACATTAGTTTTCCTGTTATTATGTCCAATTCCCTAATCTATCAAAACCATATGTTTATTTATTGGGCTCAAACAAATTTGCCGGTATTGTCCTTTAACACAAGCCATCCACCCACCCATAGTTTACTGTATGCCAGCATATGAAACTGTATCCATGCTGCCATTTTGACAGCACCATCCCTTGATCCCGGCTTATTCTAGGGTTGGACCCCTGTGCCATGGGACACGACTGCGAACACATTTGTGTCAACAGCAATGCCTCCTTTTATTGCAAGTGCCGGATTGGTTATATCTTGAATGCGGACAAGAAAACATGTTCCCTGAAACGTAAGAACTTAAGGGTTACTGTGATTCTCATTTTGACTGATGGATCTACAGCAGATGTGACTTTGTGTTATATTAACGCTCTCAAGCTTTATGTGTAGAGCTTTAAAAGCATTTAGCCAGTGAGTGTTGTTGATTTTCTTCTTGATTATAGAAAATTCTAGAAAATAAATCAAAGCCTCCAACAAAATCCAGGGAAACAATTCTCAGAAAAATTCTAGCAAAACTACTGGAAAAGTTCTGGGGAAATGGTTCTAGAAAATTTGGGGAGAAAGCGATTTGAGAAAATTCTTCTTCACTTCGTTCTAGAAAGTTATTCCATGTTTGATTGTCATGTCATTGATTTTTTTTTACTGAATCTTTTACGCTACATATTAATCTTCAAATGACAAAATTCTTTTTTACAGTCTTGGTGGAAATCTTAAGATTTGTACAAAGTCTTAAGTAAAAATGTGTTGTCCTGTTTAGGAAAGGATTATTTTTTCCCTTTTTGTTTTTTGTTTTTTTTTAAATAAAGTGATAACTTTAAAGTGGCAAATGAAAGCAAAATTTAATTTAAAAAAAACTGGAAAAATGACTTCAGTCAGAGCGATTGGATAGTCTGTGCTGGATGTTGTTGGTTAATGTTGTGCGTTTGATGGGTAATGTAAAACTTTTTTTTTTTTTCAGACAGAACACCTTTAACTGCTGGGTGAAAATGTGTTTTTCACGTGTTTCGGTCACCAGTTTGGGGTTTGTTCTTGGAAAAAGTGGAGTGGGTGGTATTCTGTTAGACTTCGTAGACTTTGACCTGTCGCGCTGATGTGAAATTTGCTCTCTCCCGGTGAAGAGGTGAAGGCGGAGGTGGTGGAGGATCCCTGTAAATATGAAGCCAGACTGGCCTTCCAGAAGCAGACGCAGGCCGCCATCCAGCAGCTCACAGCCAAACATATCCTTTGTTCAAAATGGAAACCATTTTATCAGAAACACTGAGGGGGCAGCTGATCGTTTCCATGGCAACATAGTATAACATCTATCAGTCCACCAAGTACAACAAAATTCACAATTAAGGTTTTGAAAGAGAAAATATACTTTATCATTATGTTTTCAATGGTACCACCACAGTGTACAGTGGTGGTAGAAATATTCACATCACAACAGAAAAATATGTATATTACAAGTGCAAATAATATATATTATTAGTAATATATTAATAGTAATAGTTCGACCCTGAGTAGGATGAGTGAGTATGGATAATGGATGGATGGAGTAAAAGTCAAACTAATTTCACTCATACCTCCACCAAGGCATAATATTCTCTGATTTTACCTTTTTGCCAACATCAATCCAGATATTTTATTTCCTTTAGCTTGAAACCACATGTGTAAAAAACGATTTATTATGTAAATTCTTTGGTGTTGTGGACATCATTTTCTTCGTTACTTCTATTACAGATGAAAATGTGTCAAAACTGTTTCAGAATCAGCATCTTCTTCGCTACACGTTGGTGATAGTTGCATGTTTCTAGACTTATTTGTTAATGTACAGTGATTCCTTAAACTCCAGATCAAGCATATTTTTTTGAATCAATATTTGAATCTGAGGAGTTCCATTGCGTTTGATAGTTTTTATAATTTTATGGAATCAAGAATATAGCATTTATGGAATTTATGGATCCTAAATCTGGATTTTTTTTTTTTTTTTTAAAGGANATTTTTTTTTTTTTTTTATGGGTGTATTTGACATGTATTTTTTTTCTTTAGATTTTGTTTTGAATTAAAGATTTTTTAAGACTAATTTAAAGTCAAGAGCTTTTATTTGGATGAAATGTCAAAAAAAAAAAATCATTTAAAAAAACATGTTTATCTAGATTTCTAGAAAATCAGGAACTTTCTGGGATAAAGTGTGGAAAGGTTTTTAAGAATCATGCGTAGTTTTCTTGATTTAGCTGTAATTTCAGAGCCGTGAGTGATTTTTGCCTTGACTGATGTCACTTGCCGATGTTTCTGGGAGAATAGAGCGGCTGGAGAACATGGTGGGCCGCGTTTAATGCTGTGGTGAGTACTGACAAATTCTTTCAGGGGTGATTGGTGGTAATAACCTGACATCCAGCGCAGGGTTTGACCTCTCGATTTTTTAAGCTCTGCAGAGAAGGCAAGCTATGGACCACTGTAAAACAGGCATGTACTTCCTGTCAGCTGCCACCCATCACCTACGGATCCCAACCACAGATCCACAAAGCTGTGATACACAAACCAAAAGCCTCATGAAAACACCCAGGGAGTGGACAGAGGAGCTGAAAACACTCACCATATCCACATTTACATGATCATTGAACGCATCGTTCATTAAAAACTCATTAAAACTGCTTTAAAACTACAAAAACTATACATGAGAATAGTTTAATCTTTTATAATAATCAATATTATTATACAATATCTACTGTATCCACATTTCTATGGTCATTGAATGCATCACTCATTAAAAACTCATTAAAACTGCTGCTGTAAAACTACAAAAACTATATATAAGAATAGTTTAATATTTTGTAATAATGTTATTATACAATATCTACTGTATCCACATTTCTATGGTCATTGAATGCATCGCTCATTAAAAACTCATTAAGATGGCTATAAAACTACAAAAACTACATATGAGAATAGTTTAATATTGTATAATAATCAATAATGTTATATCTATTGTATCCACATTTCTATGGTCATTGAATGCATCACTCATTAAAAATTCATTAAAACTGCTGTAAAACTACAAAAAACTACATATAGAATAGTTTAATATTGTATAATAACCAAAGAAAATGAATATAAGTTGTATTGTTTCTGCTGTGAGACTGTAGTGGATTATGTGTTAATTTTTGTTGTGTGTGTATAAATATACATGTTGTATATAGAGATTTTTTTGTCAAATTGTCTTTAAAAAAAATGATTCACTCAGTGACGGATTTAAAAGGAAAAAGAGACTCCATACTTTAAAACATACAAACAATAAAGTAATATGAATATTAAATATCTTTGCCGATTAAAATTTTGTATTTTTTTTCTTTATTATATAACCTCTTGAACAACTTATTTACAGTTTTTAGTATGTGTTTAGGAACAAAAATCTCAGTGAACGCCACGTAATGTTTGCTAAGGTTTATAAATGTAAACAAGCTTTGGACAATAAAATAAATAATAAAACCACATTCAGTTTGTTGTGTGATTTTTTTTGTCTTCATAAGGCCACTTGGTCATGTTTCTGCAATGGATTTAGATGAAATGTGGATGACAAACAGGTAACATCAAGTGGGAGAAGTGATGGAATTTTGAAGGTAATCAACCTGATGGTGGCGCTGTCATAACCACTTTTACAATTTATCCTATAACTTTTGAACTGTAAGTCATATCAGAATTCTTTTTTCCTCTATTCCTGGGGCTGAGATGCATCTATCCATGTAGGCCACGCCCACTTCCAATGGGTAGATGGTCATTTTGAATTTTTGTTGAATTTTATCTGAAACTGTTGGATGTACACAGTACCTTGTGTAACGTACAAGGTACAGCAACCAAACTCAACATTACTGGCACCAAAGTAAGGTGCCAGTAATGCCAGTCTGGTGCCACCAAATATTTAACTCAACATTATTTTAATCAGTCGACCATATATTTGAAATCTAAGCAGCTACTTTTTTGCACGAAAAAATCCCAAAACTTAATTTGGTGACAGCTATTCAGTGCTCTGAAGCAACAACTCTTTTCCTGACACAATGAGGGAGAAGTCTCATTGCTTCATGAAGCTTCATCTGCCCATCGCTACCATTCAGATAACCAGATAAAGAATATTAAATAAGCTTAAAAAGTTATTTCCATTAACATTTTACCGCTGAAACACAATCTCACATGTGTGGCCAACTAAGTCTGGTGTCCTGTCCAAATCATACTGTGATAATCAGAGATGAACTCTTAGCCTGAGTAGTGAGTGACAGCTAGGCCCACAAGGAAAAGAATAGAAGAATATATAGAAAAATATATGTAGAAGAATAAATATGGAAAATAATTTGGAAAAGAATATGGAAATAAATATAAAAATAGATAAAGGAAACCATATAAAAATAAATAAACAGGAAAAATTAAAAAAAAATATGAAAGGAAATAAATACAGAAATTTAAATGGGAAAAAAGAATAAATATATATAAATAAATAAATACAGAAATAAATGAATAAATAACTATGTACAGAAGTAAATGAACAAATAAACGTGAAAATAAATTTAAAAAAACTCAATTATTCTTTTATGTATTTTTAATGTCTCTATCTCCACATTTATTTATTTATTCTTTTATATATATATTTATTTATTCTTATATGTATATATGTGTGTGTGTGTGTGTGTATATATATATATATAGAGAGAGAGAGAGAGAGAGAGGNTATGTATATATGTGTGTGTGTGTGTGTGTATATATATATATATAGAGAGAGAGAGAGAGAGAGAGGCTGTGTATATAGATTGGCTCTAGTTTCTTTTTCTTATTCTTATTCTTAGTGACTTTTGACCTTTTTCTTCATAATTTTTGTTTATAATTATTATTGTCTATTCCTTTTTAATTGCTCTTATTTGACTTTTGCATCGTGTTGCTTCATGGCTGCTGTAACAGAGCAATTCCTCTGTGGGATTAATAAAACGTTCCATCTAACATCTATCTTTATATTGCAAAAACCCCACATTGACCCACTTCTCCTCTACCTTGCTGCAGCACCGCTGAGCACACTGAGTGAAAACAGACTGTTTTGTGCATTGTCACTTTAAGAACCCTGCCCGAACAACTCACTCTGTTCTGATTGGCCAGCTGCGACATGTTTGATGCTGGCCAAACACATGTTCCTCATACCTGGCGTGTAGGTGGTAAATGTGTTACATGTTGACATAAACATGCTACAAAAGTAAAGGACCAATCAAAAACAAGACTTTCAGGATACTTCAGTTGGATGGATTTCTTTAGGTCAACCTCAGTTTTTTTGCAGCTTTCATGATGTTCAACACAAACTCCTAACTATATTACACTATAAATAATTGGGGGGGGGGGGGGGNGGGGGAGACTAAAAACCATAATAGGTCAACTTTAAAGTTTGATTCCACTACATATTTAGACGTTCCAAATAAATGCCTTGTATATCTTTCTGGATAGTTTCCAATGAGGGTACAGTTGCAGGATATAAGAGGTTTGACATGTCGCTCTAACAAAAGAGGCATTATGTCGGTGTCTTTATATAACCGTGAACTCTGATGCCTTGTATGTATTTCTGTGTCAATACAGAAAAGTAAACGTCATGATGGGGCTCTGACATTTGTATTAACAATGTGTTATAACGGAAACAGTAAAACTGCTCAGGTCAGAGCTCAGGAAAAGATCTTTGCCTTTATACTTCCTAAACTTTTACATCTCTCAGCCTATAAATTCTGTAAATATGAACCAATGCAAAGTCTGCACACCTGGTCATTGTAAATNATCTCTCAGCCTATAAATTCTGTAAATATGAACCAATGCAAAGTCTGCACACCTGGTCATTGTAAATATATGTAAATATAATTGTGTAAATATATCTTTTATAGTTTTGCATCTGTAAATTCAACTGTATATTCCACCACATCAACATATTCATACATTGTACATATGAAAATGCCCCATCAGTATATCTACTTATACAATGAAATCTTGTACTTTTTCATCCAAGTGCATTTCTGCCAGACCTACCAACTTTCTGCTTGTTTGTAGAAATTTCTAGATTCTAGAAGAAAAAAAAATCTTTTCATCTAAATCGTTTTGTCTTCTTTAAAAAAGAAGAATTTTCTTTTTTTTTTTTTTCCAATCTTCAATTTTTTTTCTACAAGTTTTAGAAGTTTTTGGTTGATTTCTTTTCTAGCATTTCTTTTTGTTTCATTATTTTCAAGAATTTTCTAGAATCAATTAGAAAATCAGGAACTTTGTAGAATCAGTAATTTGTTTTGGCATTTTTTTCTAGAAATATTTTAAAAATTTTGTTCTACAATTTCTTCCTTCATACATTTCTGGATCTTTTTTCTATGATCAATAATTTTCTAGAAACAAGTAAAGAGGGAGGTTTGGCAGATTTTCAAGAGCCAAAATTTGTTTTATCCTGTCCAGTAAAGGAAATTTTACTGTGTAGATTTTTTTTTTACATCTACTAATTTGTTAGGCCTTTCTCTAGAATCAAGAATGTCAAAGAAACAAGAGGAAAATTGGCATCAAAAAGCAAAATAATAAAAACTTTGCTGTGCTCTGCAGGATGAACTGTCCTTACACAGAATCATCATCACCCAAAAAAAAAAAAAAAANAAAAAAAAAAAAAAATCAAGAGGAAGGAGCCGTCACGTTCCCTGTGGAATGAGCTTATTTATCTGACAACAGAGCTCTTTCTGTCTGCTGTGTGTGTGTGCGCGTGTGTGTGTGAGGTAAAGAGTCAACACGCCAACGTTTACCTCCAGTCTGGTTTGGATCCTCTCCCTTCCTTTAACCGCACAGCTGCTTTGTGTTTGTCTGCTATTTCAGAGGCTTTCATGGTGACCAGCCGGTCAGAAGATGAATGGGACTGACAGGCCTCTGCTATTTTCATATTTCACCACTTACACGAGGAGAGGTGGAAAAGATACATAAAGGCCGGTGTAATGCATCTGTTTTCACGTTTTAGTGATACACGTTGGGGATGCAATACAATCTTTAATGTTCCAGAGTCTCATGCCACTTTTTTTAAGTTTTACTTTTTTTTTTTTTTTTTTNTTTTTTTTTTTTTTTTATGTCTTGGCATTTCTGAAAAACCTTTACATGACAAATCAGGCCTACAAAACAGAATCATATCAAAACATATCAAAACATATCAGCATTTCTTAAAGGACCATTCTGGTGGTTTTGCATGTTTGAGCCCAGTGTATTCAACCATCATACATGTTACAATGCTGACAACCATTTCCCAAAAATATACTACTGGAGTGGTACATTTTAGAATTGTTTTTCCTACCTTCCAGACTGGCAATGTTTTCAGTTCATTCCAGTATGCTATAAAAATGAATTTGAGACTTGGAACACACTTGAGATAAGTAATCCATCACAGCAAAAATTATGTCAATTAATTTTTTTTTTTTTTTTTTTTGTCAAAGTAACTTTATTTAACTGGAAGATAGTATGTGTCTCCGGCAGGGAGAAATATATGCGTTAGCAGGTGAAACCTTGAATTTTAAGGTGGTATGTTACCTGAACATTTGATTTGGAAAGACTGGGGGATTTGGCAAAATAACGAAAAAATTAAGATATGGTTTTTATGTTTTGTCAGTAATGTAATATGTTTGTAGGTAGTATTTATTGGCCTGAAACATAAATCACCGGTGTTTGTCAGTCCCATTCTCAGTCGCCAAGTCATTATAAACATGTTTGTGTATTGATCCAATAGAACTTCTTCTAGTGTGCTGAACAGCATCCTTTTTGAAAATGGTTACACCCCGAGTTCAGGCATTCTAAGGTTTAGAATGATTGTAGTTGTACTGAAAATGACTTGAAGCACTGAGCCATAAACACATTGGTCAAAGCTGAGCTGTAGTGATGAGTGAGGTGTTGTGGGTCTGTCAGGGATGAAGGTGTGTGATGGATGTCTGGCCTTGTTCTGCCACCACAGCAAAGTGGACTTTGGTTGCTCGTGTTAACTCTCTCAGCACATATCAATATTTGAGGTGTTAGAAGTAGAAGCAGCTCTTGGGCCCCTGAACGCAACAATCTCAAGAGCACAGATCACCTTCTCCAACCTTCCCCAAAAAGCTTTGAGGGTCATGTTATTCTTAAACAGACTCAAATTATATTTCAAATAAACCACTCTACAGGACCAGTGTGTTACAGAATCTAACCTTTGATGCTGAAAAAAAAAAATCATATTTGAATGCATCACAATGTATTTGAACCTTGTAATAAAATATTTGAATTTTCTGTATCTCTCCCTTTACAGCTAGAACTTCTTTTCACATTGTTACAGACTTGTTTGGTGCATAAATTCCACAATGGAAATCCTTGTGATGTAATGACCTAAACTGGAATCGAACCTGCATTTCCACGGAGAGATGTTGAGTGTTTCTCATCCTGTGGCCTGGGTCAAACTGGTCTCCTTTTGATTTGCTCAAACTTGACCCCACTACCACCAACTGGAGTTAAATGGGGTACAAAGGAAGCGCACGACTACTAAATAACCTTCAGTCCCTTAAGGTGCCATTTTTCACCAGGACGGTTGACTTCTTCACTTGGGAAATTGTCTAAGAATTTCCCACCAGTTTGCTTAAGGGTTGGGTCCTTGTTTTGTGTTTGCTATAGTGATGTAACAGATGTTTGCAATGGTTACTCTTTATTTCAAATGGGAAACATCTCCATTATATGATCAAGAATAAACAGACACTGACTGGCTTTAATGGCTTTAATGTTGAGGTTTCATGCTTCGAAATGATAATTACTCCTATATCAAGGTTTCTGTGTCATTCACATCAAGACCTTGACTGCCTCCTGCAGGTTCAAAAAACTAAGTTGTATTAAAGGACCATACCATACCATCCAGTTTGCATGTTTCCGTTTTGCCTGTTTGAGCCTAATATATGCAATTTTCATACACGTAAGGTTATTAACAACCATTTCCCAAAGGATAAAACTGTGTTTCAGCTTTCCTGACATTTTGCAAATCTTCTTAATCTTTCAAAATCAAATACTCAAGCGATCCACCCACCTTAAAAATCAATGTTTCACCTGTGAATAGTTACGCAGCCTTATGAAGTCACAGTTGTTTAAATTTTTCCATAAATGCAGGTCTTCTTTTGGGACTATATTCTATATACCCTGGTGGAGACATATGTTCACTCCATGATGCTTTTTATTGCACTTAAATGCTAAAATTACAAAACTTCAAAAAAAAAACAAAAAAACAAAACAAAACACTGAATACACGTCTCATTCACGATGAGAATGTTTCAAGCATCAACAAGTTGATTTTAATAGCATACCAGAATGAACTGAAACCAATGGAGGTCTGGAAGGTAGGAAAAACATTTTAATTCACCGTTCCAGTAGTATGCGTTGGGAAATGATTGTCAGTAACNTTTTTTTTTTTTTTTTCTTTTTTGCAGTTTTTCTTTTTACAGAATTTGTAAAAACAAAAAAAAAAATTCTGCACTGTATAAAATTACTAGACAGGATGACAAAATTTGACTTGTATCTGTACATTTATGGCAACCCTGCCAATTTTCTACTTGTTCATAGAAAAAACTTTAGACTAAGCATTTTTAAATTTGTGAGGGAAGAAATTCTACAAATAAATTAAAATCTGAAAATGCTATTTTGAAAATATATTTTTATTATTAGCTCTTAATTTTCTACTTAATTTTAGAAAATTATAGAAAAGAACAGAAGATTAAAAAAAAACAATAGCATGATCAGTGAGAAATAATTAAAAATAAAAGAAAACAAAAAATGCTTGATTCTAGAAAATAAGAAAAAATCTACACTAGATTGTCATGTGAAATGTAGACAAAAGGAAGGAAATTTTGCAGGAAGTACATAAATAAGGAAAAAGAAAGGAGGAGTATAAACGGAGCGAAACAAGGAAAAGTAAAGTTTTTCCTACACCGGATAGAAAAGCCTAGGCGAAGCCACGCCCACTCAAGACGCAGGAAGACATGATTGGACTCTGGTCGCTTCCAGTGACGTCACTTCCGTGTTTTGAATCCAGATTAATCCCTTACTTAAACAACCAACCCATGGAAGAAGAAAACGACCAAACTCTTAAATATGCACACTTTGAATTTAAAAAGCAGAATTATAAAGACGCGGAGGAATTTTATACGAAGTTCATCTCTTCCTGCCTACAGAACAGGTACGAGTTTACAGGAAGCTAATTACATGTTAGCCTCAGAGGGCTAAGGAAGTAGCGCTTTTATTTACACCCACAGCTTTAACAAGTCTTAACTTTGTCTTCATTTCACAGGAATTGTAATAATAACGACTTAGCCACTGCTTTTAACAACCGTGGACAGATCAAGTACCTGCGGGTGGATTTTGATGAAGCGGTGGAGGATTACAGCTCAGCAATAAAGGCTAACTGTCAGTTTGAAATACCTTTTTACAACAGAGGACTCATCCGCTACAGACTGGGTAAGAACAGGCACTTTTTTTAAAATTAAAAATACACTTTCATTGGCATTGGATAAAAATAAAGCCTAAATGGAGACACGTGGGCTCTACACTGAATACGCGTTTGATTCCTGTAGTTTAGAAAAAGATCAAATAAGACAATATACACTCGTTTATTTTAGGTGGATGTACAATATTATTATAACAGGAAGACGTGGTTTTGGTGAAGATCTGATCTGATCTGAAAAATTTGAAAGAAAATGAACATAAATGAATGAACAATTAAAACAATTAAAGACAGGCAGAAATATTAGCTTCTCCCACTTTAATAATCATACAGTTATCATACAGGCAACCTTTTTTTTTTTTTTTTTTTNTTTTTTTTTTTTTTTTTGTCAAAAACAACTTTAATAACTGACAATAGATTAAACTCTATAGATAGACACGTGCCACCAGGCATTTTAATTAATTTTGTTACTGAAGGTAACAAAAATTAGGCACCATAGATATTCTCCCACAGGAAAACACAGAATAAGGGAAGAAGCTGGACTGGAAATGAATAAGATGAAAGAAAAGAAAAAGAGAATGTAGGTTGTTGAGCTCCGATTCGTCTTACCAGCAACTGTGGAGGCACTGCCACTCAGGTTAGAATGTTAGAGACAGATTTTGTGTAATTATATAATACTGCAGACATGACCTGGTTACACATAAGCGTTATCAGCACCTCTGCATTTTCATCTGAACACATTTTGATTGTTTTTAATTGTTTGTTGCTGAGAGAAATGAGATTCAGAAAATGATCATGTCTTTTGTATTTTTTTTTTTTTTACCTTTTAATCACAAAAGGACGAGATGTAGTTTAAGCAGTTTGCTGTGTTCTCTTCCAGGACACTAGATGGCGCTGTGTTTGCACTAATCGACATGCTGACAAACATGTACTCATTCTGCTGAAGAAACAGAACTGCTGGCTCTTAAAAAAAAAAAAAAAATCTATGTAAAGGTTCATTATCTCAGCATATAAATGCATATGAATTATGTATTCACCTTTTAACCTCATTTTACAGGTTTCTTTGAAGATGCAAAGAGTGACTTCCAGCAGGTACTGAAACTGAATCCAGATTTTGAAGATGCCAGATTGAGCCTTCAGCAGACACTTCAGGACCAGCAGCACAAGCTAAACAGAGGATACTGACATGCTCATAAAAATATTTTCTAATATTAAACAAAATGTATAGCAGAATTAATGCATGCCCATGCTTATAATAAATTAAGATTTCTTCATTTGATCTGAAGATAAGCAGTTTATTTACATGCAGCATCAGGATGAATAAATGAGCAAAAGCAAACTTATTTTCAGTGTGGATATATGAAATGTAGAGGATCAATATCGCACAGGATCATATGGATCTTTGTTAAGTACAGCATCGATAGCTCTTTATCCACTCTGCCTCAACATCCATCCAGATGGAGGGAAAAAAAAGACCTTATGAAGAAATGTGCATCAGTGAATTGAGTCTGAATGGTCGATGCAGAATAACTAACCTGAGCTCAGGTGGTTAAAATGACAAGCTCAGGTTTTACTGTCGGTAATAAATGTCAGCAGGAAGAAGCTGGTCAGTAAACCAACCAGAACTAAGTGCTGGTGTGTAGTGACCGTTTTCTCCACCCTGACAGGAAAACACACATTGTTCTTTCATTCTAAAGATTTCCAGAAGGTTATATTTCATCATCTATTACATGTCCTGGTGTCTTTTTTAAGCAATTTTATTTTTGATGTCAAAAATGAAATGTATATATGTATTATTGTGAGAAATAAATTATTTTCATCATATTACTGATGATATTTGATTACTTTCTGTTGATTTGTATCAAGGAAGAATTGATCAGATTTTTTGCAGCAGCTTCAGATCAGGATGTAGATACAGGATCCCCCCATCCACCACTTTTTGACATTGATAGGGCATTTTTGCCAAGCTAAATGAAAGAAAAAAAATCATGCATATGTATGGACTATCAACAGAAGCTATTTAGCCCAGATCTACTGAATTCAAATTAAAACATGAAACATGCTGGGATAGAGTTTACATCTATGATGTTGCAAGAAATCCACAAATAAGTCTAGAAACAGTAACTAGAAACCAATGTGTAGCTAATAAGATGATGCTCATTCAGCAGTATTAACCAATTTTGACATATTTGCAACATATGGATATATCCAGATGAAGATGATGCAATACCGTGTCAGTGAATTTGCACGATAAATCTTTTAAGCATCTGATTTGATGGTAATGACAGTAAAAGTCTAGATTTATGTTGAGGAAAAAAAATAGCAAATTCACTGCCTTGGTGGTGTAAGCTCTGAGTGACCTCTAATTGGTTCAGTGTATTAATATTAATGTATTAATATTTACTGATTTACCTTATAATTGCACTACAGAAATGTGAAAGCCTGCTTTGAAATTGCACTATCATCCCCTTCATTGTTTAAAAAAAAAAAAAAAATCTGAGAATTTGAAACACATTCTTGAAAAATGTGGGAAAATTCCGCAACACAGCAAACAGGGCTACACAGAGTGATAAATCGAACGCACCTGCAGCATGTGGGACTGGTTGAGGATCCCTGATGCTCCTCACCTGTGCTGTGATTAGCTGTTACATAAAACACCTGCTGAAGGTGAGGTGACCAGAGTCTGTTAGCTGGGGGGGGGCTTGGTGGGGTTTTAGTGCCAAACTCTGACAGTTGTTGGATTTCTGTAGCTTTTATTTGTCTTGTTTTCAGACCTTATGATGCAGAAGCTTGAGAACATGTAAGTTTTTTTTAAGGTTGCTTTGAACTATTTGTCATTCTGTGTTCTAATATAACAATTAATTTTTTTTTTTACTCTTTAGTTTGATATGGAACTTGATGGCTGCAGTCATCATCTTGGGTCAAGCGAAGCCAAACATAAAGCTAAATTCGCAGACAGGTAAGGTTTAATTCATATCAAATTGCCTCAATCAAATGATTGCTGTGCCTGACCAGCCTCTTCTTTAAACAGACAATGGTTTGAGGTACGACTGTGCAGATAATCTGATGAGGCTGACGCTGGACGAGGCTCTGGCTGTGGGGAACCAGCTGGAGGTCGATGCCATCAGTGAGTATACCTGCTAATTTATTTATTTCACTGGATCCCCATTACATTACTCGAGAATAAGCTGAGTTTTTATAGCCATATTTCACAAAGCAAAGCAGGGGGGTTGGCTTATACATGAGAAATTCAAATTTGATCCTAGAGAAGGAAATTTCCAGGGGTAGAAATACTACCATTACCACTACCCATGAAAAACAGTTTAAACCATACCTTAGAATGAGATATTTCCTGACTAAACATCTTATTCAGCACATTTTGCAACAGCCAGTAAACTCTGTTGTGATTGGTCAGTTACAGTAATCAGCTGCTGAAATAAATATCATGTTTACTGCTACATGGATTATTTTCAGAAAATCACAGGAATACTATGACAATACTCAGAAAAACAGGTAATTTGCTAAACAAATAAATTAATGGAACAACATCAGGGCATCAGCTTATATGCGAGACGAGTATATATGGTAGTTGCCTCTGCAACAACTATTCTTCCTGGGTTCCAATGAGACATAACAAAATCACACATTTAGGTAAAAAAAAAAAAAAATCTTATTACAGAATCAGTCTACATTAAATTTTTTTTAAAATTTATTTATCCAGGGTTAGTTCACTGAGCATTGAAAGCTCTATTTTTAGGAACATCCTGCTCACACACGCACACACAGACCTGGAAGCTGTACAACCACAGATGTCTCTGCTGCCACTGAGCAGCTCCAATGGAGCATTTGGAGGTTAGGTGCCTTGCTCAAGGGCACCTCAGTGGTGATAATGAGGGAGGAGCAGGTTGTTCATTTACCTCTCCAACCCTGATTTCTCCTACCAGGTCAGGGATTGAACCAGCAACCCTTGGGTCACGAGCTTGCTTCTCTAACCTTTATGTCTCCACTGCCCCTAAAACTACATGATACTCTTCTTCTTTTCCTTTCGGCTTTCCCTTCAGGGGTCACCACAGCAAATCATCTGCCTCCATCTAACCCTATCCTCTGCCTCCTCTTCTCTCACACCAACTAACTTCATGTCCTCTTTCACTACATCCATAAATCTCCTCTTTGGTCTTCCTCTAGGCCTCCTGCCTGGCAGTTCCAACCTCAGCATCCTTCTACCGATATGTTCACTATCCCTCCTCTGTACATGTCCAAACCATCTCAGTCTGGCCTCTCTGACTTTATCTCCAAAACATCTAACATGCGCTGTCCCTCTGATGTACTCGTTCCTGATCCTATCCATCCTCGTCACTCCCAAAGAGAACCTCAGCATTTTAGTCTCTGCTACCTCTAGCTCTGCCTCCTGTCTTTTCCTCAGTGCCACTGTCTCTAAGCCATACAACATCGCTGGTCTCACCACCGTTTTGTACACCTTTCCTTTCATTCTTGCCGAGACTCTTTTGTCACACATCACACCTGACACTTTTCTCCACCCATTCCAACCTGCTTGCACACGTTTCTTCACCTCTTTTCCACACTCTCCATTGCTCTGGACTGTGGACCCTAAGTACTTAAAATCCTCCACCTTCTTTATCTCTATTCCCTGTAACCTCACCATTCCACTTGAGTCCCTCTCATTCACAGCCATGTATTCTGTCTTGCTGCGGCTAACCTTCATTCCTCTCCTTTCCAGGGCATATCTCCACCTCTCTAGGTTTTCCTCCACCTGCTCCCTGCTCTCACTACAGATCACAATGTCATCTGCAAACATCATAGTCCAAGGGGATTCTTGTCTAACCTCATCTGTCAGCCTGTCCATCACTACAGCAAACAAGAAGGGGCTCAGAGCTGATCCTTGGTGTAGTCCCACTTCCACCTTGAACTCCTCTGTCACACCTACGGCACACCTCACCACTGTCTTACAGCTCTCATACATGTCCTGCACCACTCTAACATACTTCTCTGCCACTCCAGACTTCCTCATACAACACCACAGTTCCTCTCTCGGCACCCTGTCATATGCTTTCTCTAGATCTACAAAGGCACAATGCAGCTCCCTCTGACCTTCTCTGTACTTCTCTATCAACATCCTCAAAGCAAATACTGCATCTGTAGTACTCTTCCTTGGCATGAAACCATACTGCTGCTCAGAAATGCTGACTTCTGCCCTTAGTCTAGCTTCCACTACTCTTTCCCATAACTTCATTGTGTGGCTCATCAACTTTATTCCTCTGTAGTTGCCACAGCTCTGCACGTCTCCCTTGTTCTTAAAAATCGGCACCAGCACACTTCTCCTCCATTCCTCAGGCATCCTCTCACTCTCTAAGATCTCGTTGAACAACCTAGTCAAAAACTCTACTGCCACCTCTCCTAGACACTTCCATACCTCTACAGGTATATCATCAGGACCAACTGCCTTTCCACTCTTCATCCTCTTCAGTGACCTCCTCACTTCATCCTTACTAATCTTTGCAACTTCCTGGTTCACAATGGTCACCTCTTCTACTCTTCGTTCCCTCTAAAACTACATGATACTACTACCTTAAAAAAACAAAAAACTACATTTTATAATATCCAACCACATCATACATGATACAGGACATGCAATCATATCTGACCTAAGTGACTGAACCTCTGCCAACCAATAACAGACAACAAGGCCACAGCAAGCACAGGATTACACACTGGACAGTGAGGGGGGGGAAAAAAAAAAACGCTAAATAAGATTTTAAATTTCCTTTTAGAAATGAATTTATTTTAGACAGTTGTCTGAATGTAATGGTATATGTAATGGTAGGTTATTCCACAGGACAGTCTTCTTTAAAGTTAATGATTGTTCTTTCCTGAAAGAGCTGATCCCTGTCATGTTGGCCTTTTTTTTTTTTTTTTTTTTTCTCCCCCTCCCCAGACAGCACTCAGTACATCGCGCTGACGCCCAGCCGGGCCGCTCAGTGTGGATACAGCATGGAGTCTGACCCTTGGGGCAATGTCAGGATCTACACATCTCTGTTGGGCTGCTATGTCATCAACGAAGTATGTCGAAGATCTCAAATTGTTAGAGCTGACTTTGTTTTTCTGGGCTTATACAAATTTTCTGTCAAAGTTCTGTTGGTGCGTTTATTCCTTTAGTGATTCAAGATTTCAGATTCAAGACAGAATGACGAGGTCAGACTGGGACATGAAATTCTTAAGATACACGCTAGTAAGGAGAGAAAATATGAAAATTTAGGAGTAAAAAAAACATGACAATGAAATGACAAAGGCAATTACAGAAACTATATCAAATTTAAAGGACCATACAAGCCATTTTGCATGTTTGAGCCTAATGTGTTCAATTTTCATACATGTTATGTTACTGACAATCATTTCCCAAAGGATAAAACTGTATTTCAGCTTTCCTGATATTTTACAAAATCTCTTAATCTTTCAAAATCAAATATTCAAGTGATACACACACCTTAAAAATCCATGTTTCACTTGCTAATAGTTACGCAGCCTTATGAAGTCACAGTTATTTAAATATTTCAATAAACACAGGTCTTCTTTTGGAACTGTATTCCCCGGAGGAGACATACGTTTACTCCATGCTTTTTATTGTGTTTAAATGCTAAAATTATGAAACTTTAAAGAAAAAAAAACCTGAATACACGTCTTGTTGGTGATGATGGATTACCTATCCCAAGAACATTTCAAATATCAACAAGTTGATTTTAATAGCAGAATGAACTGAAACCAATGGAGGTCTGGAAGGTAGGAAAAANCGTTATGTGTATGAAAATTGAATATATTAGGCTCAAACATGCAAAATGGTTGGTATGGTCCTTTAAAATACTAGTAAGGACGCATTTCCCAATGTTTAAACTGTATTTTATGCAGAAGGGAAGGTTCTGATTTTGTGCATTTCTTTAAGCTAAGCTTTAAAGAATTTGCAAAATTTTCTACATTAGGGTTTTTATAGATGAGTAAATCCTCAGATCCTGGATTCAGCCGGTCTAGTTTAATGTCATGATGATACAGATGTCAGAATCTGACTTTCCTGCTCCGTTTGTCATTTTCAGGAGGATAAATCGTTCCACACCGGCTTAAGACTCCAAATACACAAGCAAGGTCCAATAGTGATGGTTATTCATGAAATGAAGGAGACGTGTAGCTACACTTCCTGGGCGTCCCGGGAGATTCTCTGTGACAGGAACTACATGGAAGTAGGTCACTTAACGGTGATGTTTGTTGACGCACATGGTCTAAAAACTAAAGGTCATATTATTGTTTTAGGTGTCAAACTACGTGGCCACATCTGATCCTGAAGATCAGGGACAGGATGGGACAGACAACTCACAGATCAACACGATCCCTGGTGTACGTCAAGCAAATCAGATTTCAAGTTTTCAATGTTGTGACAGTAGGTTGAGTTAAAGGACCATACCGGTAATTGTGTATGCATACACGCTAATGTTACTGATGACAATTTCCCAAAACATACCATATTAGAATTGTTTATTCTACCTTCCAGACTGCCATTTGGTTTCCATCCATTCAATTCTGTGATTAAAATCAACTTGTAGAGACTTGAAACATGCCTGATAAGTCGTCAATCATAGCAAACTAAACACACATTAAATTTTTAGTCGCAGTTCAACGTGGAGCCGCATGGAAGAAAACGTATGTCTCCGCCAGGGAATATAGTCCCAGGAGAAGACGGCTTTAAAGGACCATACCAGCCATTTTTGCATATTTGAGCCTAATATATTCAAATTCAGTCTTCATACATGTACCAGAATGAGCTGAAATCAATGGCGGTCTGGAGGTAGGAAAAACATTTTTTTAATTCACTGTTCCAGTAGTATGCTTTGGGAAATGATTGTCAGTAACNGGTAGGAAAAACATTTTTTTAATTCACTGTTCCAGTAGTATGCTTTGGGAAATGATTGTCAGTAACGCTATGTGTATGAAAATTGAATATATTAGTCTCAAACATGTAAAATGGCTGGCATGGCCCTTTAACCGCGAAATAAAAACGACTTTCCCTTCTGCATTTGGATGTAAGTGTTAGCAGGTGAAACGTTGAATTTTTCATTTTGAAAGATTATGGGATTTGGCAAAATAACATGAACTTAAAATACGGTTTTATGTTTTTGGAAAATGGTTGTCGGTAACATGTACATGCATTCATTGGGATTAAACATGCAAAATCACCCGTATGGTCCTTTAACCTGTAACATCTGGTATCACTGAATCTTCAGTAAAGGCATGCTGAAGTTTATTAGCCCTCCTTTTCCTCCACAGACCCAAAGTGCATCTCGTGGTATCTGGAAATTGACATTTTACACTCCAGAGCCGGTGGTGATGGTGCAGAGGGAGGCTGAGGAGGCGGGCTACGGCGCCATGACGACCCATAACCGTCTGGTCATGAGGAGTCCATACAACACAGCGGAGACTTACTCTGAGGATGTAAGCAACTCCTCCCACTTAATGCTTTTATTTCCTCCGCTAAGGAGGTTATGTAATCAGCTTGTTTGTTTTGTGTGTTAGCAGGATGTGGCAAAGTCATGGACGCATTTGGAGGAAATTTGAGAGATGGATGGATATTGTCGAGAGGAAAAAATTATTACATTTTTTGAGGGGATCTGGAGAAGTTTTAAACGTTTAAAATCGATGCAAATGGGCTGATTTCAGTAAAATTTAGCATGGTGGCTCATTTACAGCTTATTAAAATTAGCTGCCATGCTAAATGTATAAACTATCAAATGGATTTTGACAATGAATATTTGATTGTCTGGCATGAAATATGGAAATTTGATCAAATGTTTGACATAAATGTAACGTTTGAGTGATAAATACTGTGGCTTTCACAGTGGAGAGGTTTTTTATTTGATGTTGGCCTTGGTGGAGGTATGTGCCTTCTTGTGTCTTTTATAAAGAACACTAAACATTTTTTTTTTTTAAATATATATATATTTTTTTTTTAGGTGGCTGGAGTCCCGATGGAGGTTTTTAAGGTGAGCGCTTACTACATGGCCCCACGCGGTTTGACCCTGGTGAACCTGGCAGCTGCTTGTCCCACAGGTGAGCACTCGTCATTTGTGGACGTCAGCGTCAACACGTCGTAACAAACCGAGCCAATAGATTCTTCTCATTACCAGGTGGTGTCCTCTTCACGGAGGATCTCATCTCCTGGCACATCCCTCGCCGCGTAACACCGCTGCTCGACAGCAACATCAAAATCCTCGAAATGCACATGGGCGTCGATGGGAAGAAGTTGGAGAAATCTGAAATGACCGCCAGGGGATACACGCTGTCCGCCACAGACTTCCACGTCATCATCGAGATCCCAGTGGGCTCCCCTGACGGTTACTACAAGGTTGGAAGCTCCGCGGATTGAACATGCAGAACCTGGAAAGAAGTACATTTGCATGTTTTATTAAAAATGCTATGAATAATTGCAGAGCCATGCCCCAGATTACCAGTACCACATCACCTACAGCGTGGAGCCCATGCTGGAGCTGCTGTGGAGGGCAGGCGACACCCAGGCTGATACCCGATACAAAGTCCTGTTCCCCATTACCACCCCGCTGATGCCCCACCCTCCCCACATCACCGACGGTGAGTCCCAGAACAGTGGAAAACAATGAAATTTGAAATCACTGGGTAAAGTGTTCATCTGCTACCTCTCCTGCTGGTCCTGTTCCATTTTAATATTTGCCTATTGTCCCTTTATTCACCCAGATGTGCAATATTTGAGTTTTTTCTTTCCTGTTGACTATATATATATTTTTTTATCCCATCTACTCCAGTTGTCAATCTACCTAAGATGTTTTATTTCTTTCTCTTGTAAATTATTAATCTGTAAATACTACTGTTGAATTTTATCTTCTAGTTTTAGTACACTGTTTATTTTATTTAGCTTATATCTGTTTTATTGTTGTTTTTTAAACCAGTATATATTCAACATATTATAATATACAATACTTCTTGCAGGTTTAGTCCTCTTGTATTTGCTGCTGTAACACTTAATTTCCTCTCGTGGGGATCCCTAAAGTTTAGCTCATCATCTGTATTATCTTAGATACCGTGCCAGAAGACAGGATGTTCAGTGTGCACGTGGGCACGTTTCTCCACGACGTGGAGCTGAGGAACATCACCTTCTCCACTGGGGTTTTGTCCGTCGACGCGTGCAACGCCAGCGGCTTCACCGTCCAGGAGCACCAACTCGCCAACGGAAACAAAAGCTTCTCTCTTCAAGTGCCCTTTGCTGCAGATGTCGTCCTAAAACACGTGTGTGAAATGAGTTTCATTAATGAAGGAAATTTCACTTCGTATCAGGTTTTTTTTTTTTGTTTGTTTTTTTTGCTTTGAGGTTTTCTGATCTACAGAATCCTGAACTCTTGGTTACGTCGTACTTCCTCCCCCTGATCTTTGGGTTTATCATTCTTCCTGAGGAAACTCCATTTGGCCACACGGTGGAGTTGGTGTCATCTCAGCAGGATGTCGGTGAGCTTGTCTTAGCCCAGATGGGAATTCAAAACTTTTGACACTATTCTGTTCACAATGGCTTCAAGCTCAGCTACCACATTTCCAAACATGTATAGTAGAGCTCTATTAATGTTTCACGTGTTCCCTTTGTTCTTTAGTTTTACCCACTATCACTGGTACCTGCGATGAGAAATTCTTCTATGTCTACGTGAAATATGGAAATCAAGGCAACAACTTCCAGACGGTCATCGGGCCTCGGGAACTAACGCCTGACCTAGCAGAGGTCTACAAGCTCCAAGACAATGTCACGCATTTCAGCCTAACCGTGCCCTACACCTCTCCAGACACGGTTTATGAGGTAAGTCAGGAATCCGTGCTCCGGTCTTCTCCGACATAATGAAGTTTAAACTTTGAGAAGCTTAATTATCTGCAGCAGATAACCTCACTTTGATTTTATTTTGCAGATGATTGACTCCGTTTCCGTCAAAGCCAGACTTGACCTGCTTCTGCTTGAGCCAAACAACAACTGGAAGTTCAATGACCTCTCGCTGTCCTGCGACTTCCCCCTCGCAACAACTGGTAAAAAAAAAAAAAAAGTTTGTTACAACTTGAAGGACCATACTGGTTGTTTTGCATGTTTGAGCCCAATGTACACAACCCTGCATACCAGTCACATTACTGACATAAATGCTCTATTAGTGGGCGGGGCTTTTATTTACCTCAACTGCAGACAGAAACCGGCCAATAGAGACAGGCTTTTATAAGAGTCAGGCCTTTATTTCTAATTTTGCCGATGGACAAACCCATAACTGCATTAAAAAAAAACACACTGCCACAAGGAGAAGATGTCAGTGTGAACACATCTCCAGGAGCTTTTAGAAAGCTTCATTTTCATTCACTTTTCCTGGTTGGTGATGACAGCAGAGCTTCACGCTCTCCTCGCCGGGGACATGGAGCCCATCCCTGGCGAGGAGCGCGTGAAGCTCCGCCGTCACTCGTGGTGACAGAGGGCTCCGCATTTCCAGCTTTGTTTCACGTTGAGCCCGGTCGTNCCGCCGTCACTCGTGGTGACAGAGGGCTCCGCATTTCCAGCTTTGTTTCACGTTGAGCCCGGTCGTGCCTTCTGGCTGGAGGGATGACGATCTCTGGCTGGAGAGGTTTAAGCGGTTTGGTGTCCAAACATGACTGCTGTCATCTGGTGGCAGCAGCAGATTATTTTATTTCTTATTTATTTTATTTAGTTTATTTAAACAGGGATCATAAACAAAAAATGTTCTTAATCATAAGTCAAATTAATGTTGACATGCCTGGTTGCTAAGAATCCATGTTTTTGCACCATGTGAAAAATAAAATTCTGTGCAAGTTTTCAGCTCATCTGGAAGCTTATTCATGTTTAATGGCCTTAAATAAGGAAGCAGATTGTGCCAAAGCGGTACGTCTTATTGGACACTTAATCAGAGCTAATTACCTGATTACACTCATAGTTTCTTGGGCCAGTAAAAGACATTCACCAAACCCACCTTTATATGAGACCCTTTTATTTCGTCCTGCTGACTCTGCCCCCCCCAGCTGTTATTTGAAAACTGGCTTTTAATAGAGAATTTAATTTTGTACATTTTACAGAACTTACTACTGGAGAGGTAAATTTTCAAATTGTTTTTCCTATGTTCCAGACTGCCATTAGTTTCAGTTCATTCCAGTACACTAAAAAATTCAACTTGTAGAGACTTGAATCGTGCTTGAGATAAATAGTCCATCACAACAAACAAGATGTCTATTCAGTTTTTGTAGACATAACTTTATTTAACCAGTCAAAAGGAAAAAATGTGTCTGCACCAGGCAATATACAGTAGTCCCAGGAGAAGACTGCTTTTACAGAGAAACTAAAACGTCAGTTCTACATTCAGATGAATGTATCGGCAGGCAAAACATTACATTTTAAAGTGGGTGTCTCACATGAACATTTTCTTTTGAATAATTAGGGAATTTAGTAAAGTAACACAAACTAAAATAGGGTTTTGGCGGTAACGTAACTTGTATGTGGGTATAGTTGTACTAATTGGGTTAACATGTGCAAAACTAACTGGTATGGTCCTTTAATCTCCTCCCGCCCACAGAGTGCTTCTCCAATGGCACTATGACGGCTCTGGCTGTGAAGGTGGAGTCAGTGCCTAAGCTTGTCCCGAGCTGGCTGACTCTAAAGGACAAGACCTGTAAGCCAGCCTACAGCGACGACCGCTTTGCTTACTTCACGTTCAGCGCCGACTCCTGCGGAACCACGAGAACGGCGAGTTTTAACGTCCCTTTAATCATTCATAACGGAGTCTTANACTCCTGCGGAACCACGAGAACGGCGAGTTTTAACGTCCCTTTAATCATTCATAACGGAGTCTTAAGTGTCAATTAAATGTACCGACTCTTCCCGTGTTTAGTTCTTTGACAACTACATGCTTTATGAAAACGAGATCGCCCCGTACTACCACAAGCACTCCAAAGCCTACACGTCGCCGATGGATCCCGAGTACAGGTAGGATGAAACGTCAGCTTTTCTTCTTAAAGGAGCATACCAGCGATTTATTTATTTCCTGCATGCACATTCATTACTGCCAACCATTTTTGAAAGCAGACTGCTGGAGCGGTACATTTTGAAAAAGGTTTTATTTCATTCCAGCCACACGATTAAAATCAACTTGTAGAGAATTAAAACATGTTTGAGATCAGTGATTCATCACAATAAGAACATTGTTCTTGCTGGCCAGATGTTTGAGGCTACCTCCAGATTTTTTTAAAAACCATCAATACACTGTTTGTTTTACAATTTATTGGACAACAAATGACAAAAATATATACAATAAACATAACTAATTATTTTTCAAGAAGAATTTGTCAACAAGAGCACATTATGTAGCCACTATGGCTTAAGAAATGATTAGTAATGAAGGCATCAGTCTGTATTAGTNACATTATGTAGCCACTATGGCTTAAGAAATGATTAGTAATGAAGGCATCAGTCTGTATTAGTGCAGTACTCCTGTTGTGTTCCAACACCCTGCTGATGTGTTTTAACATTCAGTTCCTGCTGTCTGCCTTCTCCCACGTCATTTTAGGATTAACATGCTACACAGTCTGCTCATGCTAAATCTGGGGTTGGCCTCAAACTTCTGGCCTGTATTTGTAGTTAATTCAACTAGTCCAACATGGCGCTGCAAGGAAGAAAATGTATGTCTCCTCCAGGGAATATAGTCCCAGGTTGTTTTCATGAGGCTTCTGTATTTGGATTCACGTTAGCAGATCAAACGTTGAATTTTAAAGTGGGTGTATCACCTGAAAATTAGATTTTGAAAGATTAGAGGATTTAGCAAAATAACAAACTAAAACCGAGTTTTATGTTTTGGCAAATGGTTAATGGTAACATGTATGTGGATAGCATTACACTCAAACATACAAAATCACCGGTGTGGACCTTTACTGTAGCATATGTTCGGGGATGACTTGTGTTTTTTTGGCCAGATGTTTTGTTGAAACATGTTGTCTTTGACAGGCAAAAGGTTTCTTGCTACTACCTGGTGAACGGGCCGGAGACTCTTTCTTTCCGTTATGAACCGAGACACACGGAGCCCACAGCAGAGACTGGATCAGGACGGCTAACGGTGCGAATGAGACTCAGCCAGGGTAAGCCTGACAACTCTGCTCTGACTGAACGCAGACGGATTTTTCTAACTTGCTGTGCATCATCCCTTAGTCATCAAAACTAACAGCGAGACGATGCTCCACTCCTCAGATTCATTGTATGAGGTCTTCTACCAAGCAGAAGACTATCCAGTGGTGATGTATTTGAGGGAGCCTCTGTATTTTGAGGTGGAGCTGATGGAGTCCGTTGACCCGCAGCTGGAGCTCATGTTGGAGAACTGTTGGGCAACTCCTCATGAAGACGGGACGTCTCTGCCCAGCTGGGACGTCATTGTGAAAAGGTAAAGCGTAATCTTGTGGGGAAAAAAGCTGAAGAACATAGAGCCCAGAATGCTGGTTCACTTCTGTTCTACTTATTTATTTAAATCCTGTTTCTACTAGAATACTCTATGAAATGAAAGTTTAATTTCTGCACAAAGCAGACTAGGTGGGTCAGCTGCAGTGGGATGTTGATTTTGGGACGGGAGGTATTCAGGAAAAGCAGATTNTTTTTTTTTTTTTTTTTTTTTTTTTTTTTTTTTTCTTGTTTGGTTGAACTTACCTTAAAGCTCCCATTCCATGGGGCCTTTAAAGGAGTATACTACAATCGTGCATATTTGAGCTCAATACATACAACCTGCATGTTACATTAGACAATTTCTAAAACATAAAACCATATGTTAGTTTTCCTGTTATTTTGTCAAATCCCCTAATCGTTCAAAATCAAATGTTCAAGTTAAACCTTAAAATTAGTGGTGCATATGTCTTCTTTGTTTTGCAATATGTGATGTTTGAGGTGTATTTGGAAAGTTATAAGCATAAAAAAGTATATAACAGACAAAAATGACCAGTTGCTACAATAGGAGGTTAAAATTCAGCATTTTGCCTTCTAACCCTTCTGCACGATTGTAGAAGGCACAATCATTTTAATTTGTTGGACTATATTTCTTGGCAGAGAAATACATTGTCTTCTGTGCAGCTCAGTGTTGGATTGGTTAAGTAAAGTTAGTTCAACAAAAAAAAAACTAATAGACATTGTTTGCTGTGATGGTTTACGTATCAAGTGTATTTCAAGTCTCTATAAATTGATTTTAATAACGAACTGAAATCAATAGGAGTCTGGAAGGTAGGAAACACAATTCTAAAATTTACAGCTAAAGTAGTATATTTTGGGAATTGTCAGTAAAGTAACATGTGGGTTGTATATATTGCGTTTAAACCTGCACATTGATGGGTATCAGATATGGTCCTTTAAAGTGCCTTACTGTAACTTTTATTTTTGAACATTTTTCAAACTTTCACCTCTTCCACAGCTGTGAGAACCTTGACGACAGCTACGTGACAGTCCTCCATCCCGTTGTAAGCGACGCCAGAGTTGCCATCCCTTCCCACATCAAGCGCTTCTCCCTAAAGATGTTCACCTTTACCAAAGATGAAGAGGTTCTGAAAGACCAGGTAGAATAAACATTTACACTCAAGATTCGAGGCTGCACCCAGACCTGCATGCTAACTTTGTTTCTGTCGCAGATCTATGTCCACTGCGATGCCGTCATTTGTGACGTAAACAGCAGCAAAGACAGCACCTGCAGAGGACAGTGTGTGGACCCCACGGGTGTGAGGGCTGGCGGGCTTCAAGGGACAAACGGAGTAAAAAGAGGTAAGAGCAAAGAAGCTGGCAGAGCAGCGGATGCTGTAGAAATCGCTGCAGTGATTTGTCAGCACGCCTGTACTCATATTAAATGTACAAAGTGACCTTGGCCTGCAAATTGGTGTCGGCATAAATTTTCACCCAGTCATATTATCTCTGGATTTATGGTGGGTGGCCTAATGCTTGTCGTCTTTCCAGAACAAAGAAGTGCTGACTCCCTCCATAAAATGATGATCTCCTCTGGACCCATTCTTCTGTTACAGCCTCAGTCAAGCCTCTGAATAAATTAGTGATTCGTAGCCATTTGTCCAGTGCCTTTTTGCCTCTCCAATCAAAGGTCTTCCTATCAAACAACAAATCTTGCATCCAGCATTTCTTTGCTAAAATGCATTGAATTAATTTCCTATATTAGAACCCCAGTAAGGTAAACTTGAAGAGTTTGAAACATGCATTAGCTTAATGGGCAACAAAATGTGAATTCATGGTCTTAGCCCCTTCATTTACAGTGCTGTAAAAAAAAAAAAAAAGATTCAGCCCCCTCCTGATTTCTTCTTTTAGTGTCTCATACTAAACTGTTTCAGATCTTCAAACAAAATCTAACATAAAACAAAGGCAACCTGAGCAAACACAAAATACAAGTTTTAAATGATAGTTGTATTTATTGAAGCAAAAAGGATATGTAATACCAACTAGGCCTGTGTGGAAAAAGTATTTGCCTCTTTAGTTACTACATCCAAAAAACTACCAAACTGCATTAATAACTGCAGCTGGACTAGACACACCAGGCCTGATTATTATGATTTAATCAAATCATCACTTAAATAGATCATTTTCACAAGCATGAAGTAGCTAAAAGGTCTTTCCAGCAGCCCATGATGCCAATATCAAGACATCCAGAAGAGATGAGGAAGAAGGTGACTGAAATACATCAGTCTGGGAAGGTTACAAAGCCATTTCTAAGGCTCTGGGATGCCACAGATCCACAGCCAGAGACTTTATCTACAGATGGAGGAGAACTTGGAACAATAGTGAACCTTCCCAGAAATGCCAGCCTTCCAAAATTCCTCCAACAGCAGCGATGACTCATCCAGGAAGTCACAAAAGAGCCAAGGACAACATCAAAGGACCTGCAGGCCTCTCTCACCTCANTCATCCAGGAAGTCACAAAAGAGCCAAGGACAACATCAAAGGACCTGCAGGCCTCTCTCACCTCAAAGGTCAGAGGTTATGACTCCACTATCTGAAAGACACTGAGTAGAAATGGCCTCCATGGGAGAGTGGTGAGGTGAAAACCACCGCTAACCCAGAAGAACATGAAGGCTCGTCTCAATATAGCCACAACACACCTTGATGACCTCTGACCTTTTAGGAGAAAGTTCTATGGACTGGTGAGTGGAAAGTTGAACTGTTTGGAAGACAGGGGTCCCGTTACATCTGGTGTAAACCAAACACAGAATTCCACAAAAAGAACATTTAACCTAGGGCCAAGCATGGAGGTGATAGCGTGATGGTGGGGGGTTGCTTTGCTGCTTCAGGGCCTGGACAACTCGCCATAATTGAGGGAAACATGAATTCTGCTCTTNGGGTTGCTTTGCTGCTTCAGGGCCTGGACAACTCGCCATAATTGAGGGAAACATGAATTCTGCTCTTTACCAAAAAATCCTGAGGAGAACATCAGGTCATCAGTCTGTGATTGAAGCTCAAACTTAGTTCTGTAGCAAGATGATGATCCAAAGCATCAGAGCAAGTTCACCTCTGAATGGCTCAAAAGGAATAAAATTAAAGTTTTGGAGAGTCCTAGTCAAAGTCTGGACCTGAACCCCATTGAGATGCTGAGGTGGATCTGAAAAGAGCTGTTCATGCTGGAAAACCTCCAATGTGGCAACACTAAAGCAGTTCTACAAAGAAGAGTGGAACAAAATTCCACCACAGCGATGTCAGAGATGATCTCCTGTTATCAGAAGCGTTTGGTTGCAGTTGTTGCTAAATGTGGCACAACTAGCTGTTAAGTTCAGGGGTGAATACTTTTTCACACAGGCCTAGTTGGTATTACATAGCCTTTTTGCTTCAATAAATACAATTATTTAAAAGTTGTATTTTATATTTACTCAGGTTGCCTTTGTTTTGTTAGATTTTGTGTGAAGATCTGACAAACTTTATTATGAGGCACACAAATAGAAGAAATCAGGAGGGGGTGAATACTTTTTCACAGCACTGTAGATGTGGCCAAAATGATCTTCTTTGTTTCATTTGTGCTGGTTTTGGGGCAGCTTGCGTGACCTCAGATGACCTATAAAATATGTTTCAATATCTAAAACATGATAGCAGCACAAATGAAAATTTTAACAGTGCAAACAACTGAGACTATTTTCCCAGAGTTTTGCATTAGTTGGGGGGCAACTCCACTCACGTGGCTGGGGAAATGGTGTGTATGTAGGTTGTATATATTGGGCTCAGACATGCAAAATTGCTGGTATTATCCTTTAATTGACATACAGATGATCTGAGCATAGTGTGCATGTACATGTATTGTTTGTCATTATGGACTGCAGATTAATCATCTTTAAAATCTCTTCGTTCTTGGCGTCTGCAGTTCATGACGGCCGTGAACTTCAGAAACTCGACGTCTGCGCAAGACGCTGCAACAGAACATTCTAGTTCCTTTTTAGGCAGAGTTGTCTCAGATGGCCAGATCAACAATAAGTTGCTCTTGTATAGACAGAAACACACTTAGAGCCTGCAAAACAAGCCATTTTGTAAATTGTTTAGTTTGAGGATTAGTGTTGCTGTGATATGGATTCCCTCAAGAACCAAGAGCTTTGGAGTCAAACGCCTAAATTTCACCAGTGTCCCTCATTTTGTTCTAAAAGGAAGCGTTATGCAGACATACTCTGCAAAAATTTATTTTTGCATCCTTCTAAACATCTTAAATAATTTAATGGTTTGACAGTCGGCAAAAAAAGAAAAAAAAATCCTCAGTCATGCAATGTGCACTGCTGTGCTGTGAAGCCTAGATTTTCATTTCATACTTGGTGTCCAGACTGAATTTGAAGAGTAATAATCACAAGAAAGCCATGAAAATGTCTTAAAAACCATCTTTATTTGGATTATAATATAATTATGGGTCCTGATGACACTTGTGTTAAATTGTCCACATCTGAAGCAGCACGTCGTTGACCTGAGATGAGATATATATATATATATATATACACTTTAGACACTTTTAAAGCCACATTAAACACATGATTTACCAATAGGAAAATGCTGCCAAATCCCAACAGCATTTAATAAAACTCTGATTTATGCCAAAGAAAAGCATTCGAGCCAAACACTAATGCTGGACATTTCTCAGCTTTCTGCCTCAGATGTATAGTTACTATTATTGTGTGGTTTAAAAAAATCTGTATAATCGGCACACGGTTTCCAATGACAGTCATCCTCAAACTCCAGACTCTGGTCTGGATCCAGACCGAACCACAACTGTCTCCGGACTCTGAGCAAATAATAGTTTTCATAATTATTTGTATTATTGCGTGACATTGCTGGGACAACAATGAGTCAAAATTCTCCACGGCAAGCAGTGGAGAAAGTGAAACTGAATGTCCGACTGCTCCACTGTCTGTGTGAGAATGTCTACTCTGGTCCAATCACATTCAGCATCCTGTCATCTCCATGACAATGATGGATTGACAATGCAGACTGAGAGTTAATAGCGCCTCTAGTTTCGACAGCTCCTCCACTCCACCCCACCAGCACCTTAAATTCCCAGTAACAATTAGGATCCCAATCCAGTGCTGGCTTGATTGACCTGAATAAAATGACCTTCGTCTTGTTGAAAATTTTCTTTGTGGATCTTTAAGATTTGTATTTGAGAACCCCTGGACTACCCCATACCTGTCAACACTGGGTTTTTCCCGGGTTTCTCCCATATTTTCACCCCCTCCCCCTCCGTGCTCCCGTGTTAATTTCTCCCGTAAATCTCCTGTATTTTGACAGTTATACAGAATCATAATTGGCCCAATCAAGTTGTTTAGGTCATTATGTGGCATGACCCCCTGGTGGGTCATGGAGGTATTACAAGTGGGGCATGCTTGCCAGGGGACGCCTGAAGACAAGCGGAACCAAAGTTGATTGAAACAGTTTCTCGCAGGAGCAATAAACAAACGTAATACCATCATGCTAGCAAAGCTTTCAATGAGAGAATAAGATCGGGTCGTGTCCCCAGAATATCTCCTATATTTTCAATGTTTGCAGGTATGGACTAGTCTGAACTACAAAAGTGAAAATCTTAAATTTGTTTTTATGAATATCATGGGTTCATATGTCTAGAAAGTTCAAGTTGAGTCACTGAACTGGAAAAAAAAATAGTTTGAAGACGTTTTGTTCATCTGAAGGTCTTCTTTAGTTCTAAATGTAACAGGAACAGTTAAAACTGAAGAAGCCTTTCAGATGAATGCCGAAATGTCTTGGTGACTCAACTTAAACTTTCTTGACATCTTCCCACCTGATGACTGAGATGAATCTTCAGACTCGTGCGTTCATACCTTTTATCCTGTTTTCCTGGTGTGCACACTGCCCACGACACGCACGACCCAGTGGATTACTGGCATCACAGATCGCCACGTCACAGTGGACAAAGAGCTACAAACAAACCGATTTGCAGCTTTTTATCAGAATGTAGTCCATTATAACTTTATTCTCTGGTACGGAGCACAGAACATCCTCCACGTTAGAATTACCTGCTGGCTCAGTGTGTCTGGGTCTGCTGCAAAGGCAAACTTCTGAACCTCAAAGCGTTTGTACTGAGCAGGATAACGCACTCTGGCATCCGGCCAGACTGGATGAAACACCACTTGGTACGAGTCTGCCGGGTTTGGACAGCTGCAACAGAGAAGCACTGCTTAGATGAAACGATGCAGCTAATTTATAATTTAAAAGCCTACAAAATGAGCAAAAACTGCTGAGTGAAAACCTCGACTTCCTTTTACATTTGTCTGCTGCAATCAACGTTTTGAAGCACATTTATATCACCTCAACAATAAACCTCTGACTCCAAGAAACAGGAAGACAAAATTAAAAAAAAAAAAAAAAAAAAAAAAAAAAAAAAAAAAAAATCACAATAAAGCCCATTTATGTATGAATAATTTGCCACAATGACAGAATTTCCATAGATTTTAGTTGTAACTCCCTACAGTAATTTCCAATGATCAATCTAATGCTGCTTCAAGTACCATTGGTGGTACATGCATCACAGTTTGAGAACCACGGAGCAAGTGGGTTTTAAAATGGCTTCATTAAAAAAAAAAAAAAAAAATCAAGAGTTAAAACTTTAAATAGATAAGAGCATCGATGCTCCCATGTAAATGAAACATTTATGATTTTAACTCAGCAGCCCAACTTACCAAACATATCAGGTATGTCATGACTTAAAGGACCATACCATCCATTTTGCATGTTTGAGCCTAATTATTCAATTTTCATACACATAATGTTACTGACAATCATTTCCCAAAACATACTACTGGAACAGTGAATTAAAAATATTTTTCCTACCTTCCAGACCTCCATTGGTTTCAGTTCATTCTGATACACTATTAAAACCAACTTGTTGATACTTGAAATGTTCTTTGGATAGGTAATCCATCATCACCAACAAGATGTGTATTCAAGTTTGTTTTTTTTTAGAAGTTATGTAATTTTAGCGTTTAAGCGCAATAAAAACCGTTGAGTGAATGTATGCCTCCACTGGGGAATATAGTCCCAAAAGAAGACCTGCATCTATCAAAAAATTTTAACAACTGTGACTTCATAAGGCTACATAACTATTAGCAGGTGAAACATGGATTTTTAAGGTGGGTGTATCACTTNTTCATAAGGCTACATAACTATTAGCAGGTGAAACATGGATTTTTAAGGTGGGTGTATCACTTGAATGTTTGATTATGAACGATTAAGAGATTTTGCGAAATATCAGGAAAACTGAAATATGGTTTTATCCTTTGGGAAATGATTGTCAGTAATGTAACATGTATGAAAATTATTGGATGGTATGGTCCTTTAAAAGCAATTCTCCTATTTGATGCTGACTGATTAAATATTCGAGGCTTTTTATTATTAATGGTTAAAAAGTTCCTTTTCCAAGCTGGCTGGGATTAGAAGTTACCCATTAATGATGAGGTTCCATCTGGGCTGAGATGTCCTGTCGTTGCTTGCCGTCGCCCAGCAGTTTTCCAGCTCCAGCGACACTTTGGGATTTGTGGCCCTCATCAGCTCCACCTCAAAGTGCAGAGGCTGCTGGAGGAATCTGGTTACGGGGTAATCCTCCACGCTGTGAAACGTGCTGTAGGAGACATCTAAAGAGACAGACACATGGTAACACAGCAATCTGTCCTCACCGGAACAGCCGAGTCCACTTGAACCGTGGAGCGGTTCGTTTGTGGTGAGAACGTGATCCATGCTAGTCCCAAACTGACTACAATGTAATCTATAACAAGAGGGTTGCATGGTAACGTTTGTTTCATTAGATCATTGGATCTGACATCGTTAGATTCTCGTCAAATATCCCCCATTTAAAAACCTTTAAAACATGTGGAACATGAAACAAACTTAATTTACCGCAGTTAAACTACCTTTGATTAGACGAATGCTGTGTTCCAGTTACCTCGGAAGTCGGATTTGTCTGACCTCCTACTTGGAGAAATGCGTTGGAAAGGCACACTTGGACCAATTTTTTTTTTTTTAACTCAGACCAAAATTATGTACCCTGACTTCACGAATGACGTTATCAAAATGGCGGCACCCGTGGAAGCGAGCTTTGTTAATGTAAATGATCAGCTAACAGCTGGATGCATTTTTTCTTGCATGACATTGAAATAAAAAGGTCAAAATATATCACCAAGTTAACTATCTATAGTGTATAATAACTGTTTGCCATTGATATGTAAGTGTAAATAATTTCAGAATATTACTTCTCTGCACAAATGTTTAATGCTGTGATTAATATCATTGTAACACAACACAACCAAACAGTCCTGTAGTCTAACTTTACTTTAGTTAGCATTTATTACTAAGTTTATTTAATCTGACAGTATTTATCGGTGTTCAGCCATTTACATTTGGCTGCAATAGTTTGAGGTCAGAAGTTCAAAATTCCAATTTCTGAGGTAACTTGAACGCAGCAAGAGTACAAATGGATGCTTTGATAAAGTTGTAACATACAACCCTAACCTAACACGTTCAGATGAACATGCATAAAGGTTAGCATGTGGAAATATGAAGGCAGCACGTCTTCTTCACATCATGTGAAGCAACATGTGGTTTTCCACACGTCTTGAAGTCAGATTCAGCTTCTGCTGTCATAGTTTTGTTTATAGACCAAATGATGATGACTAGAAAAAGTATCCCAATTCCATCTTTGTTCCATGTAAAGTTTTCCCTGGCTTAGTCAACTTTTTCCTGTTTTGATTTGTTGCTCAGACATTTCTGACCAATGTAATGTATGAATGTTCTCGTATGACTGATATAATTTGGTTCAATTAGATCTTTTAATGTGTGAAAATGAAGCAAACCAAGCAGCAAACACAGCAACAATTCACCTGATTCAGACCAGAGCAAACGATCTGCAGTTTAAACACCCTTCATTCTTTAGTTTCTGGCTGTAGGAGGATTACATGTTTTATATTTACTTAAGTAGGAGCTGTGAGAGAATGTATTCTTAGCTATGCTTTGGCAGATGTGTTACAGAAACCATAGCAGAAACATTCTCGGCTTTACTTACCTGCAGCAAGCCTCATTGCTACTTGCAGCTCGTCTTTTGCGGTTTCAGCATAGGGTTCACTCCTGCGTGGTCCGATGAGGAAGGCCACAGCTCGGGTCGTATTCATATCATAGTAACAAGAAACCTTTAACCTAAAGAAAAGGATGAGATGTATAAATACAGTCAAAGTGAAACCAGATCTACACAAAAATCTAATTTGACATTTCTGATGAGTATGATGACTGTATTATCCCAAACCCTCAATCACATTTAAATTGAATCATTCTTTAAAGTGACTCCACCAATTCTCTGCATCAAATTCACTTTATTGGTCTTGAGGAACATCATTCAGCGTATGAAAACACTTATTTTAAGACTTTTGTGGCTGCAGGGGGCGCTGTGCAGAGTCAGGGAAAGGAGCACGTATNCACTTATTTTAAGACTTTTGTGGCTGCAGGGGGCGCTGTGCAGAGTCAGGGAAAGGAGCACGTATGACATCACACGAGTGCTGAAGAACTAGCGTATTTGGGAATTCAGCCTGTTTGACTTCTAGGAGTGACTAGTTTTCAAGCTTTAACCTTCATCACCAACAGGAAGTAACCTTGGTGAGGTCATAAGGGTCAGTTTCCCTGATTTTGCACAGCGCCTTCTACAGCCATATCAGGGGTTCTCAAATACAAATCTTATAGGTCCACCAAGAAAATTTTCAGTTCAGTAAGACAAAGGTCCATTTATTAAGGTCAGTCAAGCCAGGGTTGGATTGTGACGGGGGTTAGGACAGGATGGCCAGACGAAAATGCGAATAAGTCCATAATTGTCCTGTTTTTCTCCGTGCCACCCTTTCTTTTTTTAGAATCCATTTTTCGTCTAAGCGCCAAGAAAATTATGAAAGAAAAAATTGTGTTTGCTTAGTTTAAGTTAATTTGAATTAATATTATATTGTAAGTGCAAAGGTCACCGGCCAGCCCACCAATGGAGTCCCAACTATCCCGATAGTCAATCCGACCCTGAGTCATCAAGCTATAACTGCTGATGAAGCTAGCTGCCCTGTCAACTCTCAATGAGCCCAATGCTGTGAACCCATCGTTGTCATGGAGATGATGGGACGCTGAATGTGATTGGACCAAACCAAACCAGAGTAGACATTCTCACACAGACAGTGGAGCAATCAGAGTGCTGCTAGCAGTGGAGAAAGCAGAGAATTTTGACTTTTGAGCAGATAATACAAATAATACATATGAAAAGTATAATTTGCTCAGAGTCCAGAGACAGTTGTGTTCTGTCCGGATCCAGACCAGGGTCCAGACCCAGACCAGATCTGGACTTTGAGGACTATATATAGTTGTTGTTTAAGAGAATAGTGCTCCCATGACCAATAAACTGAATTTGGTGTGGAAAACTGGTGGAAATCCCTTTAAATACATGATTCCTATGATCTGGAAACAAAGAACAGCAATTTATCATCTTGTTTTAATTTTATTTTTGCATTTATTTATAAAAAGAAAATACATAACCAAGAGGACATTGATTTTGCCTCTAAATTTCTTTCTAAGTTAAAAGGTGATTTAAACACTCACTCATACTCAGGCTCGTTTGACTTCGGGTCCTTTGTCACTTCGAGTTCATCCGGCAGAGAGATTTCATTTTCATACAGCATCGCCCTGGGCAAAAACTAAGACAAAGAGGATGGATTTACTTTCAAATCAATCACGGTTGATATTCTACATTGGGAAAAACAAATTCAGGGGTGTGACACCTTTCGCGTGGTCCCACAGGTGTTGGCAGTGAAAACGAAATAGGCGAAGCGGTCGTCGCTGAAGGAGGGAGCACACGTGGGGTCTCTGAGGGTGAGCTGACTGAGGTCCAGGTTAGGAACCGACTCCAGTTTCACCGCCAGAGCCGTCATGGTGCCGTTAGGGAAACATTCTGAAAGAGGAGAAGAGATCTTAGCGGCAGGCCAAAAAAAAAGAAGCACAAAACCATTTCTCCAAAACAAACCAGTGAGTGTTGTGAAGAAATTGCAAGCCATGGAGAATTCTTGGACGTTTTTGTTGGTTTCTGGACTTCTCAGGGACACATCCAGTCTGCTCCGGATGGATGACGACTCAACAGCCTGACAAGAATCAAAGTTAAAAAAAAAAAAAAAAAGCTAACTAGATTACTTGTACTCTGCATAAAACCCAGTTATCGGTCATGTCGTAAATAGCCTCTGATCGAACCTGAAACACGGCATCAGGCGCTGTAAAAGGCACCGTGAAAGTGAAGTGGGTTCCATTCTCCATGAGGCCGTATTGTTGAGCCAGACTTGGGGTCAATGCTCGTTTACCCACGATGGTCTGAAAGTTAAAGCTGGGGCTCCCATAGCTCACCAGGACATAGAAATCCTCATAATCGCAGCTGCCAGAGACTGAAGGAGCAACTGTCAAACAAAAATACTGTTTACTGGTGAAAATACTCAAATTCTTTACATTTATAGTAATGCAATAGACAAATAACTGAAATTTCACTGCAGTAGTGGAGTCAAAAAGTGCAATATTTCCTTCCGTTACATTCTTGTTGCACATTAATAAAACCGAAATGGAAGATTTGAGCCACGTTATCATGAATAAAACAATTCCTTGTAAGTTGATTTATCTAATAATACAGACCTTTGTCCTCTAACACAGCCTGCAGATAAACTCTGTGAGCAAACGGCGTGAACTCTGGCAAAACCAGCAGGTCAAAGGTCAAGGGAAGACCGTAGACTGTCAGCCCGACTTCTTTCTGTGAGGAAGTTCAGAGAACGACAACAGCTTTTCACTGCAGCAAAAATTAAAAAGTGTGATGTTCGTATCCCAGGCTGACAGGAAATCTCACCATCTGCAGAACAACGGTGTCGGTGAAGGGCACTTGGAGCGTGAAGGCCTTTGAGCCGTTCTGGGACGCGTGCTCCTGGATATTAAAGCCCCTGATGTTACACTCCGCCATAGACAAAACCTCAGCGGGGAAAATAACGTTCATTAGTACTACATCAGAGCCTAAAGGCCCGAGCAGAACCTTAAACGCTCCCTCCTCAGGAACAGTATCTGTAGACAGAGAGAGAGAGAGAGAGAGAGAAAATTTGAGGCAGTTTGCAATTCCTCAAATGACAGAGAATCAAAAAAAGAAACTCACAGTCAATAACTTGAAGGGGGCGAGGCAGTAACGGCGTGGTAATGGGAAAGAGGACTTTGTATCTGGTGTCCTCCTGACCGTCGTCTTCGGTCCAGAGCAACTCGAGCATCAGCTCAATTGTGTACGATGTGAGGTATTGATCATCCTTCACATGACTCTGCAAAAGCATCACAAGTAGCTTGTAAATATTCTCTGCAGGCTTTCCCGAAATCAATGGTTCTCAAACTGTGTGGCATGCCAATATTCAACAAAGTATTAATAGCCCATTTTATTACTTATTTCTCTGATAATCATTGAAGAAAAAATAGGGGAGGGTCCATATCACGTTAAAAATGCAATCTGTGTTTAAAGTGAAAACACGGTAATATAAGGTGTAAATGCATGCAGAACTCATTACGATCTGAATGCAACCCAGTCTGCTCTGTGATCAGATCTCAGTCAGGATCCCTCAGAGCCTCAGAGAAACCAACTCAGTACAGATTTTTAAAAAGCTTCTCAAAACCCATTTATTTTCTCTGGCTTTCATGTGATCTGTAGCCACCTTTTACATCTGAAATTCATCTTTTATGCTTTTATGTGATTTGTGTTTGTTCTTTACTCATCATAATTTGATTCAAACATTTGATTATTTTCATATTAATCCATTTTTTTTAATCTTTTGTCTAATTGGTCTTTTATATATGGTATTGTGTGTAGACCACTTTGTAACCTTTGTTTTTAAAAGTGCTATATACATAAAGTTTGTTGTATGAATGTAATCCATACAGGACACATTTTTTAGATAAAAAATCCACCCACAAGTTAAAAACTATTTACACCCCACCACAACTTCCTCTTCACTCTTGCTAAAGTTGTTAAATCCAGAGTGACTTGCCTTAATTGAATACCTGCACATGGAATACACAATAGTGCCTTCAAGACGTAGCCAAGGGGGTCATGGCCCGCTGCTGCTGCTGCTGCCCCCCCCCCCNCCCAACTAATCCCTAAAAATGTCATAGCTCAAGGCGGAGATGTTGAGGCACAAGCCACGCATTACAGAACACTTTTATAAAAGAATATAGTTATCTTGTTTTTAATTAGGATGAAACATACTTTTTATTTAATTTTTCTGGTCCACCTTAAAGGACCATACCACTCATGTTGCATGTTTGAGCCTAATATATTCAAGGTTACTGACAATCATTTTCTGAAGGATAAAACTGTATTTCAGCTTTCCTGATATTTTGCAAAATCTCTTAATCTTTCAAAATCAAATATTCAAGTGATACACCCACCTTAAAAATCCATGTTTCTCCTGCTAATAGTTACACAGCCTTATGAAGTCATGGTCATTTAAATTTTTCGATAAATCTTCTTTTGGGACTATATTCTCCAGTGGAGACATACATTCACTCCACATTTTTTATTGCACTTAAATGCTAAAATTATGTAACTTTGAAAATACCTGAATATACATCTTGTTGGTGATGATGGATTACCTATCCCAAGAACGTTTCAGGTATCGACAAGTTGATTTTAATAGTGTACCAGAATGAATGGCAGTCTGGAAGGTAGGAAAAATAGGAAAAACATTTTTAATTCACCATTCCAGTAGTATGCTTTGGGAAATGATTGTCAGTAACCTTATGTGTATGAAAATTGAATATATTAGACTCAAACATGCAAAATGGGGGGTATGGTCCTTTAAAAAGTGACAATAACACCTATAGAGGGCACTGTTTTTCATCTTGTCAGGTTTGTATCGGACTCAAACACAAGATCGCTGGTATTGTCCTTTAATACAAGAGTCCAAACACCAGATGTCATTATTTAGAATGTGTCACACTTTAATAAAAAATGTACATGAAACCAAAAAATTTAAGAAACACAGCCCTAAAATTAAAAAAAATATTAATTCCACACTGACCTTAAAATAGCCACCAACTGCCCCCACAGGAATTTCAATGACGATGTGCATGTCATTGATGGACATGGAGTATCGTCTGGCGGCCATCTCAGCGGCGTCCAGCCTCCGCCCGTCGATACCCATGTGCACCTCCAGCAGTGTAAACCTGTTGGAGGAGATCAGCGGGTCGATGTGTCGGGGCAGGAACCAGCTGATCGTATCCGGGGTGAAGGACACGCTTCCTGCATACAAAATGTCACACGGTGATTAGAAAAGGGAGAACAAGTGATATTAGTTTTCAGATGTCCTGCAGTTATTGTTAAAACATCGTCACTGTACCCAGCAGGAGTGGACAAGCAGCTGCTGCATCGATTTGAGTTAGCAGCCACTTTTTTTCAAAGATCGTAGAGGTTCTGAGCACCGTCATGGGCACTCCTGCTACCTGGTAACACAAGTACACAAGTCTTTGCTTAATAAAAGTACTAAAACAATAAGAAAACACTTCATTACACATAAAAGTTTTGCATTCAGGATTCAAAAACCATACTGATGGTTTTGCATATTTAAAAGGACCATACCAGCCATTTTGCTTGTTTGATAATATATTCAATTTTCATACATGTTACATTACTGACAATCATCTTCCAAAGGATAAAACCATTTTTCAACTTTCCTGATAGTTTCCAAAATCTCTTAATCTTTCAAAATCAAATATTCAAGTGATACACCCTCCTTAAAAATCCATGTTTCTCCTGCTAATAGTTACACNCAAAATCTCTTAATCTTTCAAAATCAAATATTCAAGTGATACACCCTCCTTAAAAATCCATGTTTCACCTGCTAATAGTTATGCAAAATTATAAAGTCACACTCGTTTAAATTTTTCGATAAACGCAGGTCTTCTTTTGGGACTATATTCCCCGGTGGAGGCATACATTCACTCCACGCTTTTTATTGAGCTTAAACACTAAAATTACATAACTTCTAAAAAAAACCTGAATATACGTCTTGTTGGTGATGATGGATTACCTATCCCAAGAACATTTCAAGTATCAACAAGTTGATTTTAATAGTGTACCAGAATAAACTGAAACCAATGGTGATCTGGAAGGTAAGAAAAACATTTTTAATTCACCGTTCCAGTAGTATGCTTTGGGAAATGATTGTCAGTAACGTTACATGTATGAAAATTGAATATATTAGGCTCAAACATGCAAAATAGCCGGTATGGTCCTTTAAGTACACAGGTTACGCTACTGCTAACCATTTCCAAAATATAGTATAAGAGCTGTAAATTTTTCAATTGTTTTTCCTACCTTCTGCATTAGTTTCAATTCATTCCAGTACACTATAAAAATCAACTTGTAGAGACTTGAAACATGCTTGAAAAGGTGATTGTACAGCAAAGTACATGCAGTTATTTTTGTCTAAGTTACTTAATTTTAGAGTTTTAATGCAATTAAAAGGGAGTTCTCCAGGGGATAGACCTAGGAGAAAACTACTTTTACCATAGAATTAAAACAATTGTGCCTTCTACATGTGACTACCTGATGAAACACTGAATTTAAGATGTGTGTATCACCTGAACATTTGATTTTGAAAGATTATGGGATTTGGCAAAATACGGGTTTTATATTTTGGAAACTGGTTGGCAGCAACATAATGTAATGAGTATATGGTAGTATTTAATTGGCTCAAACGTGCAAAACCACTGGTATAGTCCTTTAAGTAAGTAAGCATTAGCAAATTGCACTGAGCTCGCTAAAGTGAAAGTGCTCATCAAGAATGGTTCCTGTCTGACCAATTGATTGAAGCATTAATATATCTGATTCATTAATAATGAAAGTTCATGAAATTTGATTTATAGCTTTTTCATGCAACAGTGGGAACAACCTTGAATCTCCAGTTTTGAAGGGTTTGCACTGAAATAAGGAAATTCTAGGAAGAAGTCAAAAATCCCTTGGAAAGATGAAGACTTTTATTGAAAAACAGATTTCCAGTCTATGCGGTTTTTATGATTTTTCACTCAAGTTACAGATGTGTGTCCTTTCCAGAACCCTTCAGATAATGTTGACAATACATTGTGTCATTGAGCCAAAAACAAGGCTGAGATATGAGGTTTTTACTGTCGACACCATTATCTTATGACTCTATGCCATGTTAAATTAAAGTATTAATCTGCAAAGTAACCAGCAACTCCAGCCATCAGATAAAAGTCATACAAGTACAACATGCCCCTCTGGGAATACTCGGATAAAGTATCTTAAACTTGTACTTAAGTACAGTACTTTGCTACTTTTGCACCTCTGAGTGAACTTTATTACCATTTTTCTTCTGTCATGGCAGAAAAGGTAATTGCCTATTTCACGTTTCAGGAGCTTTAATGCAGATTCGTAGGCGCATGGACAATTCATCATCCATCATGGGTGCAGATGAATTATTCAAACAGGTGACCTGCTAATGCATTTAACCGAGTTTGAGAAAGTATTTTAAGTGCAATCTGGTTACGTGACTTTAGATTAAGTAATGAGTTATCTAATGGGGTCTGAAGCGAGTGGGCGTGGCAGCAGATCAGGCTTACGTTTTGGTTGTACGTTTCCGGTGCATTCGGCAAACTCCTGACAACCAGCCTGGTAGGAGTGTTTGCTATTCCATAACCGTTCCTTTGGGCCTCGGCCACCTTCATCATCCTCTCCTCGGGAGCGAAGAACGTGGCCATGGTGATTCTGAAGCCAGAGTCAACAGGTTGTTTCTGTGAGGCAAATATGAAATCATCTCTGTCATATAACATGTTTTTATACAACCAGAAGGTCAAAATGTACCTGATGAACTTCCTGACCTCAGAAGATCGTCGGGGATCAAACTTTGCTCGTGGGATGGGATGTTCAGGAAGGATGTAATCCCCCAGAGCCGTTCTTCTTACAGACACCTAGAAACGAGGCCATCCCATAATGCTTTATTTAATGTATACAAATGAGGATAATAACAGCCTAAGAACATATAAGGCAAGGGAAAGAAAACAACTGCATCAGGAATTATGTATTAGTCTAAAACATGACATAATCTGAGACACGAGTGTAAGAATATAAGATCTTAGCTGGCAGTGTTGTACATGTTAACAATATTGTGGGTCTTTATGGCTTTTTTGTTTTGTAATTTTCCTAAGGAGTTATAATATGATTTGAACCCTGTAAAGCCTGACCCATGAAATAATTATCATAAAATTAGAATTTTTTTGCAATTTATTTCTTTATTGAACCCTTTAACAAACTCCAAAAAAATTCTGAAAAATAGTTTTGCATATGATTTTTTTTTATATATATCACATTTGATCTACTCAACAGGATTTAAACTGATATATTTATTTATTTATTTATGATATATAGGCGTTTTGGTCAATAACTGATCGTGTTGATGATGTCAAGGTCTCAGAAAATCATGTATCAAATGTGACACAAATAGCGTTATATGTTTAAGAAATTGAGTGAAATTAGGTTTTGTTTCTGACAATTTTGGTTTGTGGACCAAAAAACTTTTTTACCAAAAAAAAAAAAAAAAAAAAAAAAAAAGTTGAACCAAAGAAGTGGCATTCTTCCCCATATTATAATTTTCATAACAAATTAAAATATCACTGCCAGATAGTGTAACTAATTGACCAATTTTCCTAGATTAAAAAGTTTGTACATTATTCCAAATTATCTGAGTGTAAATGCAATGGAAGAACAAATTAAATATTATTTATTTATTCATAATGCAATTTTAACCATAGTTTTGTGCAGATTATATTTTGGGTTCCCTAGATATTTAAGTTATACTATTTAACTATGTTTGTAATTTAATACATTATGGCACATTATTATTTTAGGAAATCTCACAAGTTATGTTGAATTTTTTTTTTTTGCAATAAATATAATTATTTACATACAACTTATTCTATTTGACCACACAGGTGTAACATTTGAGTTGTCTTTTATATGCCTTCAGTTTTGGTTCCCACCTGTTGTTGTTTGGGTGTGGGTGTAGGTGTAACGNGGGGGTTAAACTGTTATTTTCTCTGTGAGTTGCTGCAGTGACATCACATGTTCCAGCCTCGATGCTCGCATGGCTGATAAATCCACTCTTCATGTAGACTGGAATGTGCTGCATTCACTTACCTCCATAAAATGTTGGTCACACACAATTTCCCTGGAGGCCCAAGCAGTGTAATGGCAGGTTTCAGCCACCTGATACAGCTCGTCCTCCATCATCCGAGTCCCAAACAGTCGAAGATTCAGTGTTGTTGTGAAAGTTTCATCCTCCTTCAACCACGAGGGAACGACACAAAAGCATTAACACCTTTCAGACGCGCTCAACACTCTGTTAAAAAAATAAATAAATAAAAAAGACAAATGAGTTCTTGTTACCAAATTTTGAGCAAAACAGTTCTGAAGAGAGGCAGAAATCATGGCGTTCCCCAGCGGGTCCATCCTCATGCTGAAGCCACATTGTGATGCCAGACTTGGCGTGAGGAGGGTGGTGGAGTTATCTGAGGGGAAACAGGATAATTAAAGGACCATACCACCCATTTTGCATGTTTGAGCCTAATGTATTCAATTTTCACACGTTACATTACTGACAATCATTTCCCAAAGCATACTACTGGAACAGTGAATTAAAAAAGTTTTCCTACCTTCCAGACCGCCACTGGTTTCAGTTCATTCTGGTACACTATTAAAATCAACTTGTTGATACTTGAAACATTCTTGGGATAGGTAATCCATCATCACCAACAAGACATGTATTCAGGGTTTTTT
>VXCM01001111.1:59094-142146 GCA_014773175.1 Lucifuga dentata
TAACTATTAGCAGGAGAAACATGGATTTTTAAGGTGGGTGTATCACTTGAATATTTGATTTTGAAAGATTAAGAGGTTTTGCAAAATATCAGGAAAGCTGAAATACAGTTTCATCCTTTGGAAGATGATTGTCAGTAATGTAACAGGTATGAAAATTGAATATATTATGCTCAAACATGCAAAATGGGTGGTATGGTCCTTTGAAGCAAGGAAAAGAGGGGAACAACAATTTTTAGCTTGTGAAAATTCCAGATATTTCTCTTTTAAATAAACTCTTCTTCTGAAAAAAAATTTGCAAGAAAACAAAACATTAAAAAATTTGAAAAATAAATTGGCTCTAGAAAGTTCTTGGATTTTTACTTTCAAAATTCAAGAGAAAAAGAAAATTTAAAAAAGCAGAGAAATTCTGGAAGTTTTCTAATTTTCTACCAAAAATGAAAGTTTTAACATATCTATCATACTCGCAAATTTTCAGCTTGTTTGTAGAAAAAAAAAATTGTAATTGTTTCCAGAATTTTTTTTTTTTTTTTTTTTTTTTTNAAAAAAAAAAAAAAAAAAAAAAAAATCAACTTACTGACAACAGCAGCAACTTCAAGAGGATTTCCTCCGAGTGGGCCAACCGTTACACGCAGGATGTTCCCCAGGCATTCTGCACTGACTTCTAGAATTAAACAATATCAGCAAAAAAAAAAAAAAAAAAAAAAAAAAAAAAACGTCAATGTTAGCAAGTGTTTTAAGGGGAAATTAACCTGAAAAATGGAGAAATCTTACTGATAGAGGGCTTCTTTTGAGCCTTTATGTTTACTACTGCGATCAGGAGAAGAAGCCATCTGAAAGAGAGTTAAGCTTTCCTCAGTAACAAGAAACCAATGTGAAAACAGTCAAAAACATATACTGTAAAATAAAACTACAAACCCTGATCTTAATAAGCAGCTCATTAGTGCTGGTAATCTGAGAGTCCTTGTTTTTGTAGTTTTGAGTTTGCAATGAAGGCTGTGGACCTGAATGCAGTCTGGGCCCTTTGGGTGGATTCAGAGAGGATTCTGATCAATAAATAGACCCACACAGGTGGATTCACTTACAGCCTGATGGGTTAAAGGACCATACCGGCAGTTGTGAATGCTTGAGCTCAATACATTCAACCAGCATACTGACAACCAATTTTCAAAACAGAAAACTGTATTTTAGTTTTTCTCTTATTATTTTTTCAAATCTAATCTTTCAAAATCAAATGTTGAGGGATACAACCACCTGAAAATTCAATGTTACTCCTGCTAACACTTATAATTCATTTTAAAATGCTGTTGTTTTGATTTCTCAGTAAAGGCCATCTTGTCCTGGGACTATATTTCCTGGTGGAGACATACATTGTCTTTTGTGCAACTCCATGTTGGATCAGTTAAATCAAGCTACTTTGAGAAAAAACCTGATAGATGTCTTGTTTATTGTGATGGATTAAAGGACCATACCACCCATTTTGCATGTTTGAGCCTAATACATAACTTCGAAAAAAAAAAAAAAACCTGATCGTCTTGGTGGCGATGATGGATTACCTATCCCAAAAACGTTTCAAAAATCAACAAGTTGATTTTAACAGCATACCAGAATGAACTGAAACCAATGGCAGACTGGAAGGTAGGAAAAACATTTTTAATTCACTGTTCCAGTAGTATGCTTTGGGAAATGATTGTCAGTAATGTTACGTGTATGAAAATTGAATATATAAGGCTCAAACATGCAAAATGGTGGTATGGTCCTTTGATTATCTCAAGCATGTTACAAGTCTCTGCAAGTTGATTTTTTATAGCATACTGAAATGAACAGAAACCAATAGCAGTCTGGAAGAGTAAAAAAACAGTGAAATTTACAGCTAAAGTAGTATTTTTTGGGAAATGGTTGTCAGTAATGTGACATGTATGTGTTGGGCTCAGACATGCAAAATCACTGGTATGATCCTTTATTTAAATGTCTGAATCCAGCTGGAGTCCCAACATAACCTAAAGAAGGCTGAAAACACCAGTTCACGTAACCCTCTGAACTGCATTAATCGCCTGTAAAGACAAGGTCAAACTCTGAATTTTACAGGACCATACCTGTGATTTTGCATGTTTGAGCCCAATAAATACTTGCAAACATGTTACGTTACTGACAACCATTTTCCATTCCCTAATCTTTCAAAATCAAAAGTTCCAGTGATATATCCACCTTAAAATTCAATGTTTCACCTGCTAACAGGTACGACTGAGTTAGACCAGTTAACAAAAAACTTTCATAGACTTTTTACAGTGTACGGAGATGAGTGGCCCTACTGCTCAAAACACAAATACAAGCCAAATGTAATTTTCCAAATTTAATATGCATTTCAGATAAATGAAGGGGAAATGGACAAACCCAGCTCGTCTGACAACATCCTGCACAGGAAGATAAATATCAAATATTAGGAGCCTCAATTCCCTGGAGTCTGAAGTCACTTTAGCAATTTAACTTTTATCTAATTTGCATTTCCGTATTTATTTAGTTGACATCTAAAAAGCTGCACTGCATAATGAATGAATATCTCTCTTTTAAATAAACTATTCTTCTGAAAAAAATTTAGCACAATTTTTTTAAATTTAGAAATAAATTGGTTCTTAGAAAGTTCTTGGATTTCTACTTACAAAATTCTAGGAAAAAAAAAATAAAATTTTAAAAAGCAGACAAAAACATTCTGGAAAATGTCTACCAAAAATGAAAGTATTAACATTTCTGTTAAACCTGTAAATTTTCAGCTTGTTTCTAGAAAAAAAAAAAAAAAAAAAAAAAGCCATTTTTTCTATTACGAGTTTATTTCCTGCAGAGTTGATTATTTCTTAATTTTAAATTTTCATTTTGGATTTCATTCAAGTTTTTTTTTAAAACAATTTGAAGGATCCAAAGTCACATTAGTCACTGTGCACCAATAAGCGAGAAAAAAATCACGAAATGCGCAGTTCTCCTCTCCTATTTCCTTTCCTCTCCTCTCCTCTCCTCTCCTCTCTGGCCCCTCCCTGCTCACTGTAAAAGGGAAAAACTCGCTCCGTGGCCGTGTCCCGCCCGCACATCTCGTCCCGCTGATGAAGCTGCACCGTGAAGCTTCGTCCACGCCACGCACAGAAAACATGAAAACTAAACCAGCCTGAAAAAGTTATTTTCATGGAAAGAAAAAGACCAAATACAGGTAAGCTGCATTTAATTTTACTAAAATAAAACAGAAGTACTTCATGAATTGACAAACAGAGTTGCGTAAATCGATATTAAATCAATATTTGATGCAAAAATCGATAGAATTTCCACGCAAAGCTGCACGTTGCTGCAGAATTAGAGGCACGTAATTCCTAAATAAAATAAGAAATTGGTTGAATAACCTAAGAATGCATTTACTCCTGCGGGGAACGGTTCTCGGCTTTAATAACTTGTTGCCTCTCATTTCCTCTGAGTTACTCCGTGGGTTTTGTAATTTGATCCTGCTGGTGATAATCTGTACTTCAGCCCTTCAAGAAGTGACAGTAACTCAGCTCCTTCACTCACTCCAGCCAAGCCATTTCCTGTGTGTGTTTTATTGATTTTTTTTCAGGGGATTACAAATACATCTTCCATGTAAAGTACCTCTCACAGTCCTGATACTGGATTTTTATAAAAAATTGATTCTTCTATAGATTGTTTTATATGTGTACTTTCTATTAAAGCCTGCTTTCATTTCTCATCATAATCCCTTTTGCTGCAAATCATCAGCACCATGGGGTATGGGCAAATCCTCCACCAGTGTGGGAACAAGGAGGACCAGGTCCACCTCAACGTGGGAGGTGTGCGGCACAAAGTGGACCCAGACACGCTGCTCCGCTTCCCTCACACCCGTCTGGCTCGTCTGCTGCGATGCCAAAGCGAGGCCGCGATCCTCGAGCTGTGCGACGACTATAGCCCAGCCGAAAAGGAATACTACTTCGACAGGAATCCCCAGGTTTTCCTCTGCGTGCTCAACTTCTACCACACGGGACGCATCCACATGATGGAGGAGGTGTGCGTCTTCTCCTTCAGCCAGGAGATTGAGTACTGGGGCATTCAGGAGCTCCACCTGAGCCCCTGCTGCAGCAGCTGGTTCCAGGAGAGGAAGGAGTACATCGAAGACAGAGAGTGGGATGTCCGGAGCGACGACCAGCAGCAGCCGAGCTTCGACTCTACCTTCGAGGAGCTCTCCGCCCTCGACAAAGACATGGCTAAATTCAAAGGTGCCTGGTGTGCAGAGATGAGGAGCTACATTTGGCTGAGGCTGGAGGACCCGGGTCACTCCCGAGCTTCAAAGGTCATTGCCGTGGCTTCCCTTAGCGTGGTGTTGACCTCCATTGTTGCCATGTGTGTCCACAGCATGCCCGAGTTTCAGCGCGTGGACGACAATGAGAAGCCTATTGAGGACCCCGTGCTAACCATCCTGGAGGAGATCTGCATCGCCTGCTTCTCGGCGGAGTTCATCATCAGGCTGATCGTAGCACCCTCGCGCAGGAAGTTCCTTGGGAACCCCTTAAACATCATCGACGTCGCCTCCATCTTGCCGTTCTATGCCACGCTTGCTCTCGAGACGGCTGACGAGGAGGTCGCGGAGGAGAACGAGGACTTGGAGAATGTGGGGAAAGTGGTGCAGGTTCTGCGCCTCATGAGGATTTTGCGGATCCTCAAACTGGCTCGTCACTCTATCGGGCTGCGAGTGTTGGGCGCCACCATCTGCCACAGCTACCATGAGGTGGGTCTGCTTCTTCTCTTCCTCTCGGTGGGAATCTCGATATTTTCTGCCCTCATCTACTTTGCTGAGAAGGAAGAGGAGCAAACGGAGTTGGGGACCATCCCTGCTGGCTGGTGGTGGGCTACCATCACCATGACCACAGTCGGGTATGGTGACACGTGCCCAGTGACGCTGGCAGGGAAGATAGTGGCCACCCTGTGTATTGTGTGTGGCCTGTTGGTGGTGGCTCTGCCCATCACCATCATATTCAATAAGTTCTCTAAGTACTATGAAAGAAACAAAGCCATGGAGGGACATTGTCTCCCTAAGCCTGAGAGACAAGACCCAGAACTCCCTTTCTACAACATCAGAGACCTGTACCACCACACTGTGTACCCTTTCATGGGAGCGTTCACCTTCAGGGACAGAAAGAGCAGCGGAGGCGATGAAACAGATGCCTCCAGTCTCCAGGACATAGAGGTGTACGATAATGACGCTTGTGAAAATGGAGCAGCAAAATGAGATTCCATTTCACCGGAGCGTCACTCCCTTTTCCGAGCAGGATCACTCAGCGGCCGTCAGGGCGAAGCTCTCTGTCACGACCCTCCGCCCTGCACCGTCCTCCTGCTGTTTGACAGAGAAATACTTGAGGTTTTTTTTTTTTTTTTTTTTNTTTTTTTTTTTTTTTTTTCTAAAAGGGCACGTCTTGTAAAATTTAGTGTCACTAAGAGAGGAAATCACAAGGGGATTATCTCAGCCTTGTTCTGAGGTTTCAAAGCCCATTTTCTGCTTGAGAGAACTGCAATGATGCATGTAGGAGGCCATAATGTTAATGTTTTTTCAAAGTAATGTCCTGTATTGATGTGTCTGCTCTGCTGAAAGTTCAGCCCGAGAGTCCAGCAAATGCAGAAGTCTAGAGTGACACCGTGTGATGTCTAAAACGGTTAATATAGATCTTTACATTGACTGATGTTGCACAGTCTGCATGAACAACAGTAATTACTTTTTCAGAGGGAGTAATTTCATTAGCCGTGCAGAATTCTGCAATCGTGTCGATGCTGCTGAAGAGAGGAAGGTGCTTTTTTTTTTTTTTTTTTTTTTTTTCTGGTCAGTCTTCTCTGTAAAGCACCAATATGCAGGTCAGAAGTGAAAATTTGTTTTGGACAGTTTGTGTTGGCATGAAACAAAATGTGAATCAGTGAATCAGGAGAAATATGGCTCTCGTTTGTGACACGGTGGAGATTCAGACAAGGCTTTGTTTTCAGGTTCATTACTCTTATATAATTGTCCTAAATTATCATGGAAACGATGAACAGGATTACATAAACAATGTTTCCGTGATTAAAAAAGGACAAATCGATCGATGAATATCTTCCAAAAGAAATCTGTATGTCTGCAGTCCTTCCCGTTCTTAAATTATTGATTTTCTGTCCTGTGTCATCATCTCTGCCTGGATGAGTTTCTGCTGTACTACAGGCGGATGTAAGAACTCTTCCAAAATCTCTGCGGGAGACTCAAAGGCGTTCTTGCAGCCATCTTCAGTCAGAGCAATGAGTCTGAAACGGTGCTCAGGCTTTGTATTTCAGTCAAAGGTTACTCTTTACTGTTTTCTTTGTCTTGCAGAATTTAAAGGAGACATATTATGCTGTTTATTTTCCCTTGTGGTGGTTTCATCGGCGTTTGTTGTTTATTAGCAGGACACTTAAAAAAAAATACAGATTGATTTGATTTAGATTTATTTGTCATGTATGTTAACACAGGGTCAACAGTACAATGAAATGTGTTTCATTGTATTCTGATTCTGATAAAATTTCATAGAAAGAGGAGTTGAGTGGATTTTGAGGCAAACCTGGATCCAAATACAGGAATTTTTTTCCAACATTAAAGGACTATACAAGTCTTTTTGCATGTTTGAGCCTATTATATTCAATTTTCATACATGTTACGTTACTGACAATCATTTCCCAAAGGATAAAACTGTATTTCAGCTTTCCTGATATTTTATAAAATCTCTTAATCTTTCAAAATCAAATTTTCAAGTGATACACCCACCTTAAAAATCCATGTTTCTCCTGCTAATAGTTATGCAAAATTATGAAGTCACGGTCCTTTAACTTTTTTGACAAACACAGATCTTCTTTTGGGACTATATTCCCTGATGGAGACATACATTCACTCCGCACTTTTTATTTAAGTGCAATAAAAAGCGCTTAAACACTAAAATTATGAAACTTCTAAAAAAAAAAAAACAAAAAAACCTGAATACACATCTTGTTGGTGATGATGGATTACCTATCTCAAGAACATTTCAAGTATCAACAAGTTGATTTTAATAGCGTACCAGAATGAACTGAAACCAGTGATGGTCTGGAAGGTAGGAAAAACATTTTTAATTCACTATTTCAGTTGTATGCTTTGGGAAATGATTGCCAGTAACGTAACGTGTATGAAAATTGAATATAGTAGGCTCAAACTTGCAAAATGGCCGGTATGGTCCTTTAAGGAAGAAATTCAGCATTATTTACTTGGTTGCTGCAGACCTTTAAGCTGCACAGTTCTTACTTCACATCAGCAAAACAACACATCTGACCAACTGAGACAAACTGCTGGACTCACAAAGTCTGTAGAGGACGGATTGGTTCGTTAAGCTTTGATTATTCATTAATTGTGCTAAATGAGTTTCGATTGCTGAGCTTCTGTGACAGGCGTTCTTCACATTTCAGATTACCATATTGCTAACGCTACACTTTGTGTTTTGGCTTTTGTCAGCTGCCACAAAATACAATGACGAGCACAGATTATTAGACAAGTATTGATTTACCTCTGTATAGTGTGTTTGATAAAACATGCATGAAGAGCTGTAGATGACATGGATATACATGAATATAATTAGACATCATGATGTACCAGATCTATTTGTTGAAGACTGGAATGATCAGAATAAAATTTGGTAATGATGTTGTAGCTGAAGTTAGAAGTAACTATGTACCTTCATTCCAGTACTGTGCTTCAGAATAATTTGAAGTACCTGCACTTTACTGGAGTACTTAAAGGGAAGAGGGAAATGTTGTACTTTTTATTTGTACTATATTTATTTCATCAGTTTTAGTTACTAGTTACTTTTCAGATTAAGGTTTTGCAACCCACATATGATATGCATGTATATCATCAGTATTTTTGGGGAAAACTGTGCATCTCTAAACTTTTTTAGGAACTCTGGATAACAGTTTTGTTTTAGCCAGTTTACACATGATAATACAGAGGTGGACAATAATAGCTGTGGATTACTAAGGACTTTTTAAAAAAAATTTGTAATAAACCTTAAGGAATATTGATGGAAACCACAAAAAATTATATTTCATTTCAGAGTTGAGCTGAAACACTGTTGGGCAAATGATGAATCATTATTGGATGTTCCTGTGAGCTTAATCGTAAAGAATCGTTTCCTTCTGAAGGAGACTCGTGGCTACAGATGAGTCAATAGTTTTATTTTCCTCTTCATTAGTCCCACCTCCATGGCCCTGGGTGTGGTTTCTGTTAAAAGGAAGAGTTTCTCAATATTCTCTCCCTATAATGACAGAATAATTCATTCACTGATTGAATTTATCTCAGACTGTGTATCATGTGAGGTCTGTTAATGAATGTCCCTGTTCTTTGTCTTGTAGGCCTGTGAACATGTTTGCAATGCAGACAACTTAAAGGACCATACCGGTGGTTTTGCATGTTTGAACCCCAATTGATATAACCCGCGTACACATTACATTGCTGACAACTACTGTATTTTCCAATACATGCTACTTGAGTGGTAAGTTTTAGAATTGTTTTTCCTACCCTACCTCCTAAACTGGTTTCAGTTCCAGCACACTATAAAAATCAACTTGTAAAGACTTTAGATAGTTGATGATACACTAGATGACTCAGGAAACCTGTAGAGAATCAACACAATTCAAATCTGCAAATCTGCATCTCTTATTGTGGCCAATTATTAAAAAATAAATAAATAAATAAATTTATTATTCTCTTTTATTTAAAAAAAAAAAAAAGAGATTTTTAAAAATTGAAAGTAGCCCAGCTTGCACCATGGGTGGGTGGGTGTGTCATTACTGTAGAAATGCTGAGTACCTGTAAAGGTCAGTCATGTTAGTTTTGACATTTTTTCGTCTTGCATGAGGGGAGTCGTGTTTTTNTTTTTTTTTTTTTTTTCTTAATAAAGCTTTATTACATTAAGAGGGAGGTGAAGCTGCTTACCAAAGTACTTGTGCCAGCTCAGATGAGGTCTTAACCCGCTGCTGATTGCATGTGATGGAGCATGAAAGCACCAGGATAAAAGGTGTCACTGAACAATCGAACCACTGTCAAAACACCTAAGTCAGTTTCCTGAAGAAATCAATAGGATTTAATTCAGCACCGTTCCTATTGTGATTTATGTTTCTAATCACCAGCCAGCAGATTGATGTTCATTTGATGTGAGTTGTTTGTGCTCAGAATAGAGACGGTGATGTTTTCCATTGCTGTCAGGAGAAAAAACCCAATGCAGAGCCACTCCACACGTTCTGTTAAAAAAAAAAAAAAGGNAAAAAAAAAAAAAGGAGGTGACACGTGGCATTAAACTGATCAATATACGGTTTCTGTAAGGTTCAATTCTCAAGTTCTTGGGCAAAAATCTAAACCATTCCTTAAAAAATCTGACATTTGTAATCAGGTAACACTATAAACTCATATATTCCATAAAGCCTCGGGCTCTATGGAGGCATTTGTCCCCTTTCTCACTGAGATTGGAGCAGGAAAAGGTCACAGCCATGATTAATGTGCTGGAGGGAAAACTGGAGCTTTTTTGTCATGTGGATTAAATTCCACTGAACACTGAAACCAACCAGCTGTGACTTTAATGGACCATACCGGTGGTTTTGCATGTTTGAGCCCAATTTATACAACCCTTATACACTTTACATTATTGACAAACATTTTTACAGAAAACACTACTGGAGCGGTAAATTTTATAATTGTTTTTCCTACCTTCCAGACGGGTTTCCGTTTATTTCAGTACACTATAAAAAATCAGCTTGTAGAGACTTAAAATGTACTTGAGATAATAAGTCCATCATGGCAAACGATGTCTATTAAGATTTTGTCAAAGTAACTTTATTAACATGGAGCTGCACAGAAGACAATATATGCCTCCGCCAGAGAATATAGTCCCAGGAGAAGATGGCTTTTACCAGAGAAATTAAAAATGGCCGTCCCTTCTACATTCAGATGTGCATGTTAGCATGTGAAACATTGAATTTTAAGGTGGGTGTACCACCTGAACATTTGATTTTCAAAAATTAGGGGATCTGAACAGAAAAATCCAAAATGCAATGTTATGTTTTGAAACTTATTTGTCAGTAAATGAACGTGTATGCAGGTAATATTTATTGGGCTTAAAGGACTGCACCAGTGATTTAGCAATGTTTAAGCTCAATAAATTCATACTAACTGCATACATGTTAAATTACTGCCAACCATTTTCTAAAACATAAAACTGTATTTTGGATTTTGTGACATACTGTACATTTTCTTCAGTGCAGCTGCATGCTGCATCGGGTAAATATAGAACGACGTTTGGTGCGCTGCGATAACAAACGTATTTCAAGTTTCTACCAGTTGATTTAATAGAATGAACTGAAACCAACAGCAGTATGAAAGGCAGGAAAAAATCAAAGCTTTACCGCTCCAGTGGCATGTTTTGGAACACGGTTAGCCATAAAGTAACATGTATGCAAGTTGTATTTATTGGGCTCAAACATGCAAAATCGCTGGTATGGTCATTTACGTTAGAGATTTCAGAACTTCTTCCAACATCTGCACCACTAAGAGTAAATATGACCAGTATGTACATATTTATAGTACAGGATATGTTTTGTACAGCCCGTGTCTTACATTTCCTTCTTAAATATGTCCATTTTGGCTGTTTGAAGGAATCATGCACCTTGGTACTGGAGGTCTTATTATTTTTATTAAGCCTTTCTTGGACTGTGCAAATTGTCTGTTACAGATATGTATTGATAAGCAGAGATCAGCCTCTCGTGCGTCCCAGTAGTCCGTCTCACAGGAGTTTCAGACCAAACGCAGCCTGACTTCAGCACTCTGCATGAAGGCTCAGCTCCTCCACAGGACCATGCACAATGTTAAACATAAATGCTGCCATGTATTGTACTGGAGTTAGCTTAAAGCTAAGTTTTATCTGCAGTCCTTCGACAGGTCACAAGTAAAAAAGAGTCTGTACAAACATTAAGACTAGTTACACTAAGAAAAAATAAAGTGCAGGTCAAGTAATAACACTTCAGCAGTCACTCTAAAACACATTTGTCAAACTCAAGGCCCGTGGGCCACATCTGGTCCACAGTACAGTTATATGTGGCCCGCAAGATCATATCTAATTTCTATAATAACTGGCCTGCTGGTATATAGCATGCACATTATGGATACTACAAATCCCAGAATGCACTGCAACAGCCGGCGTGTCAATNGGTATATAGCATGCACATTATGGATACTACAAATCCCAGAATGCACTGCAACAGCCGGCGTGTCAATCAACACCTGCAAGCGTTAGCTCCCCTCCCCTCTGTGCCCTACAGTTGCTTTTAATGAACTTTAAGCTAGCTAGCAGAACTTTAAGCTAGCCCATGGAAAAAATGGCCAAACAAAAGGTGGATCTGAAAACAAAGGTGGAGTTAGAGAAGCTGTTTGCTGCCGTTAGGGATAACCTGTTAGCCTTATTAGCAAAGGTGATGTGGCTGTAATTAAAGAATATAACATAAGAAGGCATGTGATTACATTTAAAATATTATTCTCATTTTGCTTGTTGGTGGTGTTGATGAGAAAGAGTGATTTTAGATTTCCCTTGAGAAAAATTAGTTTCTGGCTATTTTTGATGCCTGTGATAAAACTTTTTCACAGGAAATGAGTCAGAAACACTGCTGATAGGAAGACAAAAAAAAAAAAAAAAAAAAANGTTATTTATTTTGAATTTGATCTCATTTGTCTGTTTTTTCATACCTCTGGTTTGTTCTGAATTCTATAGATGGAAGTTGGGAGCAGCGGTTAAAGTGAAGTTCATATTAGTGTATGAATAATTTGTCATAACCTCTGATAAAAATGAGGCCAATTTAAGTTTCTAATAAAGGCTGACCCTGTTTGGCCCTTGACTTGGACCCAGTTTTTAATTTTGGCTCCCCTCTGTGATTGATTTTGACACGCCTGCTCTAAAGGAACAAAATACAACCCAGATTTAAACCAGCACAGCAGGTAAAGTGCAAAGAGTCCAGTAAGTCCAGATTCAGTGATTACAGTGCTGTAATCACTGATTTTCATGTGTTTTTTTTCCAGACATTCAATAAGTGTTTGTTTGCAGGTTACGTGAGGCTACAGCCCAGATGCTGCAAGGTTGTTGCTATGTTTAAAGCATCCTAGCATACAAGGAAATGCTCATATTAAAGGTTCAATCTGTGATCCAGAAAAAAAAAAAAAAATCAAAAAATCAAAACTAGCACATGTTTTTAATATTTACTGATAAAGGTGTGTTTACGTCGTGAAACACAGTAGGAAAACGATGCGAATGCAGAGGCCGATGGCTCCAAAACAGACCATCTACACGTCCTGACAGTCATGGTTCTCCTGCTTTCATGACGACCGTGCATGACGCTCATTGCAGTGTAGGAGGCTTTTTAGTTCCTCCAGGATCCCCACTTCTTGGTTTGTTCTTTTTAGCCTTCATGTATGGTTTTCATAGTTTTTTTTCACACTTCATGCAACAGGGATGTTCCTCGGATCCGAGAGTGCAGGTTATCTCCTGCAGGAATTGGCAGCCATTTTATATTCTTCTCCATAATGGGTGAATTATATAGGAGCCAGTACTATGCTATCATTCCCCCCCCACCCACTTCCCTCTTCCCTTGGTCAATCATTGATGAAGGTGCATTATGCATTATGAGATGGCTGCTGTCTGCATTGCTTCAAATTTCAAGTGATATGTGAGCTCGCAAGCGACCTCCGTGTCGGCCTTTTTGGCTGCATTTACATCACATTTTCTATGTGCCTGCTGTCGCATTTGTGTTGAGCAAAAACCTGCTTTAATAGTTTTGTTTGTATCTCTCACACTGCGTCATGAGCTCAAAGCATTATACGGAATGCATTTACGTTTCATTAATGTGCTTCAGAGCGACAGAGAGCCGGGCCGGGCTGGGCCCGGATGAGCTAAAGTGTACAAAATGAGAAATGACTGGTTTATGGCTGCGGCTCTTAGCTGGGATGATGAACTGACACACTCTCTATCCATGGAGAGTTGTGATGGAGGGAGAGCGAGGCTTTAATGGAGGTAGTAAAAGAGGGCAGGAGGCTCCGAGATCTGCTAATGAATCAGATATCAGAAGGCTGGATACATGAGAAACATCACATCCTGTAAAACACCACGTGAGGAATTTTCACACAGTGAATCCAGCTGATGGAAACTATGTGATAATGTAATATTGGCTGGTAATGTAAATATTTTCAATAAAACAAAGGAAAAAAACTCCATTTATTTTAATTTATTACATTATGAGGCAGAATTTGCATTAAAAGCTGATTCACCATTTTTCATCGCCTTGTGTATCAAACTCAAAAACATTTAAAACTCACAGCCATCGCGGCGCTCGAGTCATGGCATCAGTGGAATGTAAAGTCAAATGAAAACACAATATGAAGGGTGATTGATAAGTTCTGAGCCTGACACATGAGGAAGTGAGCAAGGCCTGTAATTTGTTGTGGTTGTGTAAGAATTCCTGTGGTGTTTTTGAACTTCAGCTGCGTTCATTTGAGCTCATTGGTTATAAGGATGTAACTTATAAGTTCCGGACATACTCGAGGGTCTGTCAACTGTACAAGATGGACAAAATTTTGCCAATGTGCAGTGATTATGCTGCTGCTAAACATGATTGTGGGTTTGAACTAGTGAGCACTGACCCTACTCATCTGATTTGCCCCCTTCAAGACTGTCACCTCTTCACAAATGTTAAAAAAAAGTTTTTAGTTTAAAGGACCATACTGGTGATTTTGCATGTCTAAGCCAATTTAATACTAGCCGCATATAATTACGTTACTAACAAAGAATTTTCAAAACACGTATTTTAGTTTTTCTGTTGCCATATCCCTGAATCTTTCAAAATCAAATGTTCAGGTGATACTCCCCTTAAAATTCGATGTTTTGCCTGCTAAGACATGTCCAAATGTAGAAGGGATGGTTGTTTTTAATTTCTCAGTAAAAGCGGTCTTCTCTTGTGGGACTACATTTCCTGGTGGAGACGTATATCATTTTCCGTGCAACTACGTGTTGGACTATTTAAATAAAGTTACTTTGACAAAAATTTAATAGAGATGGTGTTTACCAATCTTAAGTACATTTTAAGTCTCTACAAGTTGATTTTAATAGTGTACTGGAATGAACTGTAACCTATGGCAGTCTGGAAGGTATGAAAAATTCTAAAACCATTAACGTAGTATATTTTGGGAAATATATACAAATTTGAAAACTAATCTCTCCTGAACTATCCTGTTAGCAGGCAAAATAGTTGGTAAATTGCAAATGTCCATGACTGACCTTTATACCAACAGGATGGTGAATAAAGCAAGGAACATCCTGAAAGACAGCTCTCATCCTTTATTCAATCAGTTCGAAGTCTTGAAATCTAGGAGGCGCTATAGAGTCTTTCTGGCAGCCAAAAAGGTCTTTAAGAGATCTTTTATTCCAACTGCCAATTCTGCAAAATGGACACTTATACCTGCGCAATTGTTTGTAATTTTCTGTTTCTTCTTTGTCATATGGATTTTATGTATGCCTATATGAAGTGTGTCATGAAGTGTGTTTGCTCTGATTCTGAAATCAAATTTGTCAAAGTTGTATTCTATTCTAAATTATTATCAGCAACGTAACGTGTATATGGGCTGTATATATTGGGCTCAAACATGCAAAATCTCCAAAAATCTCCATGCAAATTGTCCTTAAACCCCCTTGGCCCCAAATGATGATGTCATTAACCGTGGAGAATTATGAAACTGAGATTAAAAATCCCTCCAGAAGTGGAACGAGTTAATGGTTGAAAAATAAAGAACTGCAACACCTCTGAGTTAGACTTTTCTACACAAAGATCGCAACCTTTCAATCAACTTGTCAACTCCAAATTGCAGATTTAGTTTTGGGTCTGTAATGATTTATACTTCATGCTTACTTTAAGATCTATGCATGTCTTAAACTCATCAGGCTCTGAGTCTGAAAGCCCCTGCAGCATGGATTTTTACCCCAACTGCAAGTTTTACAGCCATCTGATGTCCAGTGTTTAAACGCGCTGTAACTGTGTGCACTCAGCCTGTCACAGCACAAGTAATGACTGTAATTAAAAATCAATGAAAAGCTACGGGATTGTTTGATTTAGTTTAGATTATGTAATTAGTTTTTCTGCATCATGGTTTAATCTGTCACTGAACCATCCATCCGTACATCGTGGTACATTTTTTTTTATTATAAAGCTCTTCTTGGTAAAATGCCAGCTTATTTATGTTATTATCTAAAAGAGAAAATATGAGGTCCTTGTTGCCTGAGGTCAGATACTTTCTTACAGGTTATTTCGAAAAACTTTGAATTGAGAGAGATCTTTTATGTGTCCACCCCAACTCGTTAGAATTATCTCCAAACTAACCTAAAAATGACAAAAGAGTCTCTTATCCAGTGGTCTGAATTCAAATTAATTTTCAGAGGTACTGCAGTTCAGTCCATCAACTTGCTCCTGCTTTTTAAGTTGTCCTTCAATTTGGCTTTTTTTTTTTTTTTNTTTTTTTTTTTTTTGTTGTTTTTTGCTTTTAAATTTTTGGCTTTTTTTGTACAGTATATGTAATTTGTGTCTTGTTATATTATTTGTGAACCTTTTTGTATAGTTATGTCTTGGCCAGATTTCCCATGCTAAAGAGATTCTGAATATCAAGTAAACTTCCAGGTTAAATAAAGGTTGAATAAAATTAATATAATCATCCATCCATCCGTCCGTCCATCAGGTTAGCCAGTAATGCTGCATTCCAGTCAGAGTGGATGTCGGAATTTCCTAGTTGAAAAATCCGACTTCTGACCTCTAAAGGTCAGATTATATTTTCCGTGTACGCGAGTCCACAAAGCTCCACCTACAGCGGACACACGGTTCCAGCATCCAAATGTTAAAAAAAAAAAAAAAANTTAAAAAAAAAAAAAAAGACTGAAAGCAAATAAACACAATAAAATAAATAAGATTAGTAATAAATACTAACTTTATTATTTCATAAAGTTAATATTTCGGTTGGACTGTTTGGTTTCAGTTGGACCGAATTAGTCAACGGCCCACTGTGGCCGAATGCCATGACCAAGTCTCACCAAACCCACGGCTAGTGCTGAATTATGCTGCGTTCGAGCTACCTCGGAAAGTTGGACTTTTCCCAGTCGGAAGTTCTGACTTCTGACCTCAAACCGTTCCAGCCAAATGTAAACAAAAAAAGCATGGCTGAACACCGATAAATACTGTCAGATTAAATAAACTTAATAATAAATGCTAATTAAAGCAAAGTTAGACTACAGGACTGTTTAATTGTGTTGTTTTACAATGATATTAATCACTGTGGGTATTAAACATTTGTGCAGAGAAGTAATATTCTCAAATTATTTACACTTATGTATCAATGACAAACAGTTATTATACACTGTAGATAGTTACCTTGGCGATATAGTTTGACCTTTTTATTTCATTGTCACGCAAGAAAAAATACTTCATTCACCTGTTAGCTGATCATTTCCATTCACAAAGCTCGCTTCCATGGGTGCTGCCATGTTGAGTGACGTCATACTCGTTGAAGTCAGGATAGATGGATTTGGTTTCGAGTTTCCAAGTCGGAGCTCCAACTTCAAGTGCCGTTCCTACACATTATCAAGTAGGAGGTCAGAAAATTTGTTCTGAGTTGTCTGGAACGCAGCATAAGTAAAGAGCCCGCTGTGGCCGGACCAGCCATCAGACTGAACTAGCGCCAGACCCACGGCTAGCTCTGAAGTAGCATGTCTAGCTAACGCCCCAAGCACCTGCTCAGGTAATGACCTCTGCTCAAAGCTCTCCGGCCCTAAGCAGACTCTTAGTAGAATTCCCTACAAAAGCTTATGGAGACAAGAAACGATGCTTTCCCACGTTGTACCATAAGCATCCTTGAGTATTAGGTTAAAAAAATAAGATGCCTGCTGCCAGCTTTCACCTGAGAAGATTTAAGCAGGAAAAGATGTTTATTTCTATACTGGTTATTTATTGTAATGTAGCCTGATACTCCAACAACATGAGACACTGGTGCTTCTGTGTGTGTGTGTGTGTGTGTGTGTGTGTGTTAAATGTATTTCAGTGGAAAAAGGTCTTGGCTTATTTCACTGTTTTCTGTTTAACATTGAGTGTTCATAATTTCAGTGTTTGTTTGTGTTTTTTTTGTGTGTGTGCATTCCAAGGTAAATTAGAATAACAATTTAAAATACTGTGTGAACAAATTATAATATTTTGGTCTGAGCAGGTCTTGATTGTTAGTTTATGGTGTGTGCCTCATTAGTGTGTGTGGTGTAGAATTAGGTGATTTAGGCTGGTGGTACTTTTGCAGAAATTAGGTTTTGTACTGTGATGTATGGCCATATGGAATGTTAATGATGGCATTGTCTTAAAGTATTATGCTGGGATATTACTACAAAATGCATAATGTTTAGGAAGTAGTCAAACCTCAAACTCCAACTATGAAGTGAATACAGCAAATGTTTTACAGAATCGAGCTGTTTGTATGTGCATACCACATAGAAAAACATAACACACAGCAAAGTGCACACACATGCATGTTGGTCATGACAAAAAAATATTTCCTCCCAAATGCTGAAACCAAACCTACGCCCTTGCATTTTACAGTACTTGCTCTGACTTTATTAAAAAGAAAAAACAGGAATGGCCCTTTAAAGAGAGGCCCTACACCCTACCATCCTGGACTCCTTTCATTTTGGTGTGATGATCCATTAACTTAGTGTCAGGTTGCCAAAATGACTAATCATTTAATTTTGGGGAAGCTGCTTTGTTTGATTATGCATGCAAACTCTGAACGCAGCTCAGGTCTTTACTGTGATCTGTGGGCTATTAAATTATATTTTCTCAATTAAGTTCATAGATTTTTTTCCCCCCTAATTTCTGATATGTACTTGATATTGTTAAAATCCGGAATGCACAGGTTTCAATAACTATAGTTCTCTTTTATGACTTATTATTATTGCTGCTTATCACCATTCAGTCAACTTTGTCATGCATTTATTTGGCATGATACCCGAGAGACGTGGTGTTAGAATTGTGTTTAGCAGTTAATCCTTATTACATTAATAGATTAATTAATATATAATTTTTTTTTCACCAAAATCCATAAACTGATACACAAAATCTGCGTGGGTGAAGAGAATATGATTGTTTAAGCTGGAGCAGAGAGGCGAACGATAATTGTCAGTTCATTTCCCTGTGTAACAGGCAGCAATGTTGTTTTTAATCTGATATGTTACAGAGAAAGTGCTCTCATGCAGTTATTATAGTATTATTAATAACACACAAAGTCAGGGTGGATATGCAGCCACCATAGCAGAGAGTGAACTAATAGCTTGCTGTCTGATTATGTCTGATTTATACAGTTTCCAACTAGTAGAGGAATTGTTTTTATTGATCTACTGTATAATAGAATAAAACTAAAAGAGGATCTAATAGTTTCATCTTCAATACTGGAACAAAACTGTTAGCAAGCAAGCTAACACAGGCTATAAGGAAAAAAAAATTCAGTCTATATTAGCCAGCACTGTTGTCAAAATACTATTAAACACAATTTATGAATTCCTATATCTTATTTTATTGCAGGATAGTTGATGCAGTCTGTACACCCTTCATCCACCATTGTTCTCCATCTCACTCTCTTTTGAGAAAATTCAATAATCTTGACCCAGGATTTCCCACTTTCTTTAGTTCCTGCAACGTGAAGCACTTCCAGGTAGGACTGAGCGAGTACACCATTATCCATGTCTTTAGCTGTATCTGGATTAGTTCTGCTTCTCTACGACATAAAAAAAATTAGTCGATTTTTAAAAAAAAATATTTGACAATGTTGACCATTTCGCCAATCAAATAATCGATTATACACATACGTCCCTAGTCAATGCGCCAATTGGCCCATACAGTGGCATGTTGACCTCCATTCATAGAGCCATGGTTACCTACGTAACCATCCGTTTCCTATCCTGGTTGGTGTTTTTGGAGGAAAGGCTTCCACTGTGTGGAAAATACAACTGTTTACTTTCCCAAAGTAAAGATAGAAAAGTTTGTTCACTCAGCTCGGATCATGTTTTATTACTGAACTGTGATTTGATGTAATGAGGCACCTCCAGTCAATATGTCTGTCTAGTCATAACAGAATTTGGCTTGAAAATGAAAACCTGAGAAATAGGAATTGTGCTGGGGGGAAATTAAAAATGCTCGTGTTCTCATTGGACAAGAAATCTGATAGAGATTAAGCAGCAGATTTCTCTGGAGGAAACATAAGTCCACTGCTTGAGTGAAGTCACCATATCAGAGATGTTGCATATTTTTTTGCTCAATAGTCACTAATAATAAATACATTAGCGCAGATTTCTTTTTTCCAGAGCATATTGTGTATTTTTAGTTGATTTGTTCCATTATAGGCAGCCTTTTGTTTTAGTTCAGGTCAAGTAAAAAAAAAAAAAAATAATTAAAATAAAACTAAATTAAACAAGAAAGTACATAGATACATGTTACTGAAACATGCAGCAGTACTGACATGTATAATAGTAAAGAAATGAAAGGAAAAGAGAGGAAAGCCCCTTTGAGAAGCAGTAGCAGTTCCTCACTGAAGCCACATCTCGCTGCTCTGGGCACAGCTTGTTCACTAATGGAGCTCTGGCTGTGTGCCCGGATTGATCGCAAGGCCATAATGCTGAAGAATTCCTAATTTCAACAAATCAAGCCCCATCCTCCGGTTTACGTCCGAGCTGAGGTAGGCCGACACTCCATCATGAGGGCTGCTTAATCACGCCTACGAGGGACAGAGGTTGCTTGAGACGGATGAGCGGGCGAGGTGGAGCGACCCGAGCAAACGGTGAATCACGGCGATAAATCAGAGCTCCCGACCACTGCACCACCTCCCCTACGAGAGGAGAAGGATGTATGTTGATGGCTGTGTGATGGATGGCTGATTCAGAATCCATCAGATCTGGCGAGTTATCTCTGAGAGATGGACCGAGACGTTTACCCAAGCTAAAAGTGTTTGCTCAGGGATTTGAGGGGAAACGTCCTCACACAGAAAGAAACATGCTGATGAGGTTTATGCATATTAACTGCGAGCTCAGCGGGGCTTTCGCTTGTTTGTGACAATTAATCTCATTTTGTCCCAGCAGATATCTTTAAAATGAGTTCAGAGAAGAAATTAATATTAGAATTTGTTGAGAAATATTCCATTAAATAGTGTCTCTCCTGCCAGGAAGTGGCAACCGTTTGGCAGTCTTTATAATTCTTCATGGAGGAATCATATACAGTAGGTGCTGGTGTTGTGCTGAAATCTGCATCCCTGCCAAGATTTGCATCCCTACTGTAAATAATTTTCTAAAGATGAAGCAACAAAATGAAGTTATCAGCTTACATTTGGAGCTGTTTGGATGTAACAAGGGTGAGTTTGGTGAATGTAGCCCTCCTCAGGGCTGAGAAAGGAGGGGATTCATTTTTCAGCAGAAATAGCGTATAAATAAGAATGGAGGACTGAATCACTGCTGCCCAATAGACTTACTGTAGGTATTATTGTTATTGCCTTAATGTTTGATAAAAATTATTCAAAGGAATAAATATTGTCTTGGATTACATATATGATGCATTGTCCACGAGTGGGGATGCAATTTTCGGCAGGGATACAGATTTCAGCACAACACGGGAACTTCTTCACCTTGTCTGCCAGTCGCTCGTGAAAGTTTTTACCCATTGTTTATTTTTCTTCCCTTGGCCAATTGTCGATGAAGGTGCATTTACACCATGCAGCCGTCATTTCCAATTTCAAGCGTGACCTTGCATGCGTGACCCTCAAATGTGGCCTCCGTAGCTGTTTTGACCACAATTAAGTCACATTTCCTGTGCACCCATTGTCACCAAAGCCCCGGGAAATGCAATTTCATGTGCATCATATGTAGCATTATACTGGAAGTATAATGAAACTGTGGTGAGTTGACAATAAAGTTCCTTGTAGTCTTGCAACGTCTGTGCAATTCCAAGGAGTTCACTGTCTTTCTGCCTTTGTGAACTGTTGTATCATAGTGGATATGATGGGTTTTTATGATATAGGATGCTGCAGTGTGTTAAAACTTTGAAAGTCACTCGTAGTAAACTTCCCTGGGATTATCTGACACCATCTGAGATCTCCCACTCTGGCCTTCAGTATCTCAAGCAGCTAAAAGCAAACGTTCCAAATTCTGTTTTTACTCAGGTTTCACTGATATCTTTTTGCCAGGATGACTATTGATTGCAAATGAATCTCAGTTCATGTTTTGCTGGTATAATTTCCCCCTGCCTCTTCGTGGAAGCGTCTGGTTTTTATTAAATATAGACTGCCTTTGTTGGCGGCGACTCTGTGAGGATGAGCCAAAAGCTTTTGTTTTCTCATGGGAAGACTGGCAGGAGTCAGGAAATGAGGACTGAATTGAGAGCACTTACAGTGAGTGAGTGCATTTGGCAGAGCTACAGCCACCGTCTGCTAACCGTTTCACTCATGGATAATTTCTAAAAAATCGGCAAGGTGGCTTCCCGAGCCGCTTGTTTTGCATCATCATCATTACAGAGAAAGTCTGCTGGAAAACTAAAGCAGCAACTTTACTGCAGATAGACTTTATCTCAAATACCTTAATACAATATCACGTTATGTTTTCCATGATATGGACAACGTAACATAAAACAATGTTGTAACAACATGAGTAAAAAATTAATAAGTGCAAAAGTAGAGCAAACAGTAGAGTCGCTCGTGAAAGTTCAGTAAAAAGTATAAATCACTAAATCTTGTAATATTTTAAAATGCAAACAATAACTCAAACAAAGTTGATCTGCTAGGTAGTAGGTACAGATCAAGCAGATCTGCTAGTAGGGTATAAAATATAAAAGTATCAGCAAATAAAAGGACTGATGATGTCATAAGAGTTCATCTTTGGCAGGTTATGATTTTCCCTCCAGAACTAATTAGCTTCTATGATGCTGCAATTAAATATGTTCTGAAGTCCAAATCCACCATAAGCCCGCATTTGAGGTGAAGAACTCAACAAAAGTTAGCATAGCGGCTAAGCTAACACTGTTCATATTCATATTCATATTTGGTTGACTTTGAGCGCCGTGTCAAAACAGAGAATGTGAGCACCGCACAGCGCTCAAGGTGATGTGACACAACGTTAGGAGTCAACGTTCCCATACACAATAATGGAACACCCAGGTCATCGCAGTATCAACACTTATCATGTGAAACGGGCCTAACCCTAACCCTAACCCTAACCCTAACCCTAACCCGTTATGTGCTCTATTGTGTTGTATAGAGCTGGGGAACATAGGAATGACTCCATTTCACTCCACCGTTAGCTTTTTCTGTCACAGGAAGTACAGCTAGCTAATGCTCCAGCTATGCTCAACTTAGTCAGCATCACTTCCTGCTTGTTTTTCACAAATCAGCTGATTGGCTCTCCTCCCCAAGGGATGCGACATTCTTGGTATTCACCCAGGTGTTTCTCCTTCGGGGTGAAACAAATTTGTTTTTCTCCAAACTCTGTTAGCCAGTTAGCCTGGTAGCCTAACCCTTTCCAAACAACAGAGGAAGCTACATTTTTCATCAGGCATCAACACATCATCAAGCTGCAATATCTTCAATATCATGATATTACAATTTTTTTTATCATATTGTAATGGATGGGGATGACATTTTGGGTTGTTGTTATGTTGTGTTTACAATCAGCAATGTCACTACAGAATAATCGTGAATACGTTTAGGATACGTGCCATCAGGTAAGTCAGTCAAATAAGTTATCCTGTCCTGGGTTTTATGACTTTGTGAATGATCTGGGATTGGACATAGATGTGTGTGTTCTTTGGAATAATTGTTGCGGGAGAATTTTCCTTTGGTTTTCCCTCATATATGCTTGTGCTTGGGCCAACAGCAGCCTGTTTCAATTCCCAAAATAAAGTTGAGACAACAGCTCCCAGCGTCCGTTTGCTTTCTCTACCAAGAAGTTACAATACCGTAAATACTCTAATAAAAGCCGGTATTCAAACAATGGCCGATATGTAATTGTAGCCGGGGGGCGAAGTCAGCGGGAAGGAATAAAGGCCAGTTTCAAATAAAGGCCGGTTTCAAATAAAGGCCGGTTTCAAATAAAGGCGGGTTTGGTATATGTTACTGGCCCAGGCAAGTATTAGTGTAATCTGCTGCTGCCACCAGATGACAGCAGCTATGTCTGAAATACCAAAACGCTTTAAATCCCTTCCAGCCGTCGTCCCTTCAGCCTGAAGGCGCGGCCGGGCTTAGCACGAAACAAAGCTGTAAATGTGGAAGGAGCGAGTGATGCTCCCCTGTCATCACCAACCCGGAAAAGTTCCAGATTCCACAGTTCCACATTCCAGATTGTTTTAAAGGAAAACTGAAGGACTCTAAATATAACACAGCCACAGGAAACTTTGGTGAGAAGCATGGAGCTTAAAATTAGAAATAAAGGCCTGGTTTTCTGTGCAGTTGAAGGAAATAAAGATCCCAGCTACTATCTGAGCATTTACAGTATTAAAAATTATCATGAGCGACATGATGTGGCACAGACCTTAGATATATACAGTAGATGGATCAGCATGTTTCAGTCCAAAATTAACCATCTTCTAACTTCTCAATCTCTTCTTCTTCTTTTCCTTTCGGCTTTCCCTTCAGGGGTCACCACAGCGAATCATCTGCCTCCATCTAACCCTATCCTCTGCCTCCTCTTCTCTCACACCAACTAACTTCATGTCCTCTTTCACTACATCCATAAATCTCCTCTTTGGTCTTCCTCTAGGCCTCCTGCCTGGCAGTTCCAACCTCAGCATCCTTCTACCGATATGTTCACTATCCCTCCTCTGTACATGTCCAAACCATCTCAGTCTGGCCTCTCTGACTTTATCTCCAAAACATCTAACATGCGCTGTCCCTCTGATGTACTCGTTCCTGATCCTATCCATCCTCGTCACTCCCAAAGAGAACCTCAGCATTTTAGTCTCTGCTACCTCTAGCTCTGCCTCCTGTCTTTTCCTCAGTGCCACTGTCTCTAATCCATACAACATCACTGGTCTCACCATAAAAGTGTCACATGCAGCACACTGCCTCCTTATTAAAGCTGCTGGAAGTCAGTATCGTCCCTCAGGCAGAATTAGACACAAGACAAGACAAGGTTAAATTTCCTGAGCTCTTTGCAGATCACGACAGAGGAAAAAAAGCCTCTTCACAATATATATTTACAGCCTGAGGATGGATGGTGAGACGTGAGGATTCTTCTAACCAAGTAGATCAAATATTTCACTTTGAAAAACGTGCCCGTGTTAGTCAGCAGCACCTGGTTGTATTTTTAACACGGTATACGCCAGACATGAATGGATGGACTCCGGTCGGATCCATTTGCACAACAGTTGTGAGTGTAATGCTGCTGACTTCAGCTGAAATACTGACAGATGAGGTTTAATTCCATTAAGCGAGCGCATGTGTAGAGGTGGCCTGATCTATAGCAGAGAGAGACATACCATTTCACGTGCACGGCGCCGAGTGTAAAACGCTTCATGGTAGGAGAGCTGTGGTTAAGAGTGACGGACAGGTAGCCAATCAAAGCGAGGGGTCTCACAGGTGAAGGGGTCACATGGGCAGATTAGGTCCTCAAGGCCGGTGCACGTTTAAAACGGGTCTGAGTGGTTTTTCAGTTATATGACCATGATGGTCGTTACATCAAATGATTCCTGGTTCAAGGACAGCTGGATGTAAACATCCTTTCTGCCCTTCCTCTTTCTCTCTTTCCATCCATCCATCCGTCCATCCTTTTTCAATACCCACTTATACCAGTGCAGGGTCATGGGGGCTGGAGCCTTTCCCAGAATTCATTTTCCTTCCTTCATTCCACCGTTAGTTCCTTCTGCCTGTTCCCACTTCCCTTTTTTTCTTTCTTGCTTCCATCCTTCCTTTTTCATTTTTCTTATTAAAGGACCATACCACCCATTTTTTATGTTTGAGCCTAATATATTCAATTTTCATACATGTTGCGTTACTGACAATCATTTATCCTTTGTGACACAAAGGATAAATCCATATTTCAGCTTTCCTGATATTTTGCAAAATCTCTTAATCTTTCAAAATCAAATATTCAAGTGATACACCCACCTTAAAAATCCATGTTTCTCCTGCTAATAGTTATGCAGCCTTATGAAGTTAAATTTTTCCATAAATGCAGGTCTTCTTTTGGGACTATATCACCCAGTGGAGACATACATTCACTGCACGCTTTTTATCGCACTTAAATGCTAAAATTACGTAACTTCTAAAAAAAACCTGAATACACGTCTTGTTTACAATGATGGATTACCTATCCCATGAACATTTAAGTATCAACAGGTTGATTTTAATAACATACCAGAATGAACTGAAACCAATGGTGGTCTGGAAGGTAGGAAAAACATTTTTAATTCACCGTTCCAGTAGTATGTTTTGGAAAATGATTATCAGTAATGTTACGTGTATGAAAATTTAATTTAGGCTGCAAAATTGATGGTATAGTCCTTTAATGTGCTTTTATCTTCCCTATTTTTCCTTATTTAACTCTGATATTTCCTTCCCTCTGTCCTTGCTTCTTTACTTTATTTCTTTTCCCGGTTTAGCTTTTCCTTCTTGCTCTTTGTCAAAGCATGAAAATATATATTAAAAAGAGAAATAAACTCTCAATATTGAAATTAAAGTTTACTTCCTCTTTCTTTTTTCCCCTTTCCTGCCAGCCAGTGTAAAGAACTCTGTCAAAAATGGATTAAATGATACTCAAGTGTGGAGGAATTTAGTATAATCAGGTTTATTTCTGATCCATCTTTTTTTACAGTTTTTTTTTTTCAGAAATTTAGAATTAGTTTTTATTTTGTAGAAATTTCTAGAATCAAGTGGAAAATTAAGTCATCGACAATTTCAATTTTTTTCTGTTTTTGTCTAGATTTCCTTCCCTCTGATTTTATTTATTTATTTATTTATTTTTTTTGGGGGGGNAGACTTTTTTTTTTTCATTTCAGCTTTTTAGGTGGCAAATGAAAATCAATTTCCATGAAGAATAAAATTACAAAATAAATAAATAAATAAAATAAAATAGGGTTTCTCAGTTATATCTAAATAAGTACACATCTAATTATGTACTTAGTTGGTAGATATTTAGATATATCTAAATGTGACACATTTTCCTTATGTGTCACAGGAAAATGTGACCCATAACACACCCCGGAATCTGAATACAGCAGCAGAAAAAGACACTCACAGGTCACAACCAGAACCTGATCAGAGTTTTATCGCCGAGCGCCCGAGCATAAATAACGTTAACGCACATTTCTGTTTTAACCCCGGGCCCTCTGCAGAACGTCCATCCATCTCGTCATTTGTCTTTCAGACATTTAGTGACATTGATCCACCGGTTTTGCCCTTGCCTCGCTCGCTGCATCTCGCTCCGCCTCGCAATGTCTTCATCTTCTCCTCCGCCTCTAACCGCCTCACGCTGTCCGTGCAGCGGCGGTCCTAATGGGTCTGATTAGCAGCTCAGCCATGACACGTGATCCTCGGTGTTAAAAGTGTTAAAGCTCCTCCCGAAGGACGTTCATCATTCCTCCGAGGGACGCTGAACGCACACACATACACACACACACACGCACACACACGCCGCCATCTGTGCATCAGCAGCAGAAAGCACTTCAGCTCCATTATTTTAGCTTTTCAAGCTGATGGAAACTAAATACATATAAGTACAAATTTGGGGTACTGGTAGGAGGAAAATTAGAAAATCTGATAAGTATTTTATCAGATTTTCTAATTTTTCTCCACTACATGTTAATTAATTACATAATTATTATACTGTATTGCTTCAAAAAGTAATAATGAAAGAAAGAATGTATCCCCTTATTTCAAAAAATGCAGCTTCAGACTTAAATATAACATAAATCATAAAATATCACTGTTATTTTCTTTCTTTCTTTCTTTCTTTCTTTCTTTCTTTCTTTCTTTCTTNATCATAAAATATCACTGTTATTTTCTTTCTTTCTTTCTTTCTTTCTTTCTTTCTTTCTTTCTTTCTTATATACCCACTTATGCAGGATTGTGAGGGACTGGAACCTATTACTGTTCATTTTCCTTCCTCTTCCTGTCCTTTCTTCTTATTTCCTTCCTTTTCCTTTGTTGCTTCCCTCTTTCATACATCTCCTCTTTTGTCTTCTTTCTGTTGCTCTTTCCTCTTTTTCTCTTCCTTGCTATTTCTATCCTTCTCTCCTTCCTCCTTATGTCTTTGATCCTTCTTCTCTTCCAAAGCATGAAAATACAACCAAAATACAAAGTACAGCCATATTAACATTTCCCTCTTTTCCTTTTGTCTCATCTCACCATATCTTACAAGAAAATAACCAAATTTTCATTTTTTGGGGTGAACTAATTCATCAAGCCTGAAGAGGTGAAGTCATTGCTCTTGTCTGGGTGTTAGAAGCAGTTGTGTGTGTTATGTGATCCAGCTCCTTTTCCTCCAGTCCGGCTAATTTCAGCAGAAAGTAAATGAGGGCTGTCACAGTCCAGCTTGTCAGAGAGATGAATCCAGGTCACTTTGCTCGCTCTGACCTCTGAGAACACGCCATCATCTCCTCTCCTGAGGACAATAAACTACTGAGCGCCACTCTTAAATGGCTGAGTTATATCACCACTGATCAATGCCTAATTTCACCACCACACCTCTGAGTCCAAAGATGAGTAGGTGTTCCAGCGCTTCATTTAAGAATGATCTACCTGAGTGTAAGATAAGATAAGATAAGATAAGATAAGATAAGATAAGATAATCCTTTATTAGTCCCACAGTGGGGAAATTGCAGTGTTACATGCAAGGCAACAACAGGCAAAATATATTAAGTCAGAATAAAATAAGTAAAAAACTAAGGCAAAATAAAATAAGTAAGCACAATATAATAAGTCCACAGGCTGGATTTGTTGAATTCACATTATTGTATGTAGGAAAAATTAATATTGCACAGTTCATTATACACTGATGTTGCACATGGGTGAATTATCAGTTTTGGTGTGTGTGGAGTGGGAGCAGTGCTGATTGTAAAGTCTGACAGCTGCAGGGAGGAAGGAGCTGCAGTATCTCTCCTTCACACACCGCGAGTGAAGCAGCCTGTCGCTGAAGTGCTGTCAGAAAGTCCTGCATGGAGTGGGATGTGTTGTCCATCAGGGATGAAAGCTTAGCCATCATTCTCCTTTCTCCACCACCTCCACTGGATCGAGGGGGCATCCCAGGACAGAGCCGGCCTTCTTAACCAGTTTAAATCTCTTCCTGTCAGCAGTTGAGATGCTGCTCTCCCACATCATAGATGGCTGATGCCACCACAGACTCAAAAAAGGTCCTCAGGAGTGTCCAAAAGACCTGAGTCTCCTCAGCAGATAGAGGCTTCTCTGTCTTTTTTTGTAAAGTGCATTTGTGTTGTCCGTCCAGTCCAGTTTGTTGTTCAGGTGAACACCCAGGTACTTGTAAGATTTCACCATTTCAATGTCCATTCCCTGGATGTCCACTACCAGCTCTTTGGTTTTCCCTGTATTGATCTGGAGGCGGTTCTACTGGCACCAATCCACAAAGCCCTGGATCACTTCTCTGTATTCCCTGTCGTCCCCGTCTGTGATGAGGCCAACGATTGCAGAGTTGTCAAAGAACTTTTGTACACGGCGGTTAGCTGAGTTGTGAGTGAAGTCAGCAGTGTAGAGGGTGAAGAGGAAGGGAGCCAGAACCGTTCCCTGTGGATCCCCCGTGCTGCAGACAACCATGTCGGACTCACAGCCTTGTCTGTCTCAGATGCTGATGCAGATCTATGGCCTCAGTAATGGAGCCATAGATGTGTGCTGTGCTGAACGGATCCAGTGAAAAGTAAAAGTTATTTAATTTCTTGAATTCTGCATTCATTTTTTATCAAATGTGGTCCAATCTTTACCAAAGCCACATTATCAGACAAAAATAATCTGCTTAAAGTAATGATAAAGATGCAACGGATTTTAAAAGTGAGTCTCTGGGGTATGACTTCTCCAAAAGCTAAGTGGAGTTGGCCAGTGAGACGGGATTGGAGGTGTGGGTGTAGAAAAAATATATACTACTGTGGACAGATGAGACAAAAGTTGAACATTTTGGCAGAAAGGTGCAACACCATTTCCATAGACTGGAAAAACAGACTGGAAATGTTTCGCCATTAATCTTTAAGGCTTCTTCAATTCTGTTGCAGGAACAGCAGCATCTCTGCTGGTTCTGCTTTTTCTTGGGACTTCAAATTTCCATCCTCCAAAGAAACCACATTAACTCCAATTCCTACTCAGAAAATCGGGCAAGAAGATGCTTTTTTTTTTTTTTTTNTTTTTTTTTTTTTTTTAATTGGATTGGCAGGTTTATTTATTTTATTTTTATTTATTTTTATTTCCCCAGTTCAGTGATTTAACTTTAACCTTCTGAGTGCAGCACTGTGCTTATGGTTTGGGGGCTGCTTTGCTGCCTCAGGGCCTGGAGAACTTGCAGTCATTGAGAGAACAATGAATTCCAAAATTTCATCAAGAAATTTTAGAGAAGAATTCCCGGGTAGCAGTCAGCTAAAGCTTAATATAAAGCTGGATGATGCACTGAAAAGCCAAAACAATCAACAGAATGATCAAAAAAAGAAGCAAAGTTAGTGTTTTGGAATGGCCAAGTCAAAGTCCAGACCTAAACCCAACAGAAATGTTGTGGCATGACCTGATTTCCATGATTTCATGTAGGAAACCATAGAAATATTAAGTAGATTTGTAGGGATGAATGGCCTAAAATTCCTCCTCAGTGCTGATGAGCAGCTACAGGAAATGCTTAATGGAGGTTATTGCTGCTAAAGGAGCTTCTATCAGGTTTTAAATACAAGGTTTCCATATTTTTACCAGCCTGGGCTGTGATTAATTACAGAATATGTTCAATAAAAGAAGTGAAAAATATAATTATTTGAGTGTTATTACTTCAGGTAGAATTGTTTGTAGAATTTGCGAGGATTATGTGATAGTTAAAGCAGAAATCCAACAAATTCTATGAAATTACTGCAAAGTTTTGCCATATAACATATGTATTGGGTCTGCATTTAAAAATATTAAGTAGGAAAATTAGCACAATTATATATGAAGCTTGAAATAACCCACAAAAATAAATTAATTCAAGTTTATTCCAATCCCTTAAGAGCAAAATAAAATACAATGTGACTGCAGTAAATATCCTCAAAATACTGAACTACTGCTGCCACCTACTGGATCAAAAATGTATTACATATTTCATGTTGTGACTGAAAAAAATAATACATTTTGCAAACTCCCAGAGATTTTAATAAACTTTTCAATTCACAAGTCATGTTACAATTGATATGATTAGTTTTTATATCACCAAAATCATTCCAAAATGCAGTATCATAAATATATGGAATTTTATATATATATACTATTTGTACATATTCATTTTAAAGTTCCCTTTGTTGTAAAAATAAGCATATAACCAACCTAAAAATCAGACTCCAATCTGCAACTCATAGTATTTTCCTAAGATTTTAAATATAAGTTTATGTTAAAAAGGCTGCTATAGTATAAAGTGAAAGACTCTTTTGATCTTATATGTAATATTGGAAAAAGCACATCATGATTATCAAATAACTATTACAATGAGTCCACAAAATGCAAAAGTATCATATTTTGATATATATTCAATTAAATAACAGATATTAAAAAAACTATATTGGCAAAAGCAGAAAAGCAGTGAAGTGCATTTACAAAAATATATTTATATACCTCCTTTGAAAAGTTAAAAGATATAAATGTGTGTAAATCTGGAGTGTGAATCTGATGTGTGTGTAAAGGAGATGTTCACACAGCATCAGCCAGCGGAGGAGTGTGTAGGGTAAGAGGAAGACTTGGAAAAGTTTGAGCAGATATCAGAAATCTCTTTTTGTTTTTCTTGTGCTTATTTTATCTTTTTCCCCATTTCTCCCTCTGATCCCACACGTCCTTTCTCTTCATCTCTGCTTTCTATCCACCCACTCGTTTGTTTCTGATTGGTTCCTTTGTTCTCATTTCCAGTCTTCGTCATCATCGTCTTCTCCCTCTGACGAGTCTTCCTGGCTGCTAGGTTCGGCCTGGTCGCTCGCTCCGTTCCTGTTACCGGCCCGATAAGCAGCCGCCGCCACCGCCGCTTTCCTCGCTTGGGCTTCAGCCTGCTCCGCTTCCTCTCTCTGCCGCAGCGCTGCGGCCTTCTTCTCCTGCTCGGCGTGGCTCTTCATGTGGGCGCTGCGGCTCTTCACTTTGTAAAACACCCTTGGGGAGAAATGAGTCACCATTAATGGCTGTTAAAGGATCATACCATCCATTTTGCATGTTTTAGCCTAATATAATCAATTTTCATACACATAACATTAGTGACAATCATTTTATAAAGCATACTACTGGAACATTGAGTTTAAAATTTTTTTTTCCTACCTTCCAGACCATCATTGTTTCAGTTCATTCTGGTACGCTATTAAAATCAACTTGTTGATACTTGAAACGTTCTTGGGATAGGTAATTCATCATCACCAACAAGACGTGTATTCAGGTTTTTTTCATAGTTTTGTAAATTCAGCATTTAAGCGCAATAAAAAGTGCTGAGTGAATGTATGCCTCCACCGGGGAATATAGTCCCAAAAGAAAACCTGCGTTTATGGAAAAATTTAAAGGACCGTGACTTCATAAGGCTGTGTAACTATTAGCAGGTGAAACATGGATTTTTAAGGTGGGTGTATTGCTTGAATATTTTTTGAAAGATTAAGAGATTTTGCAAAATATCAGGAAAGCTGAAATATGGTTTTATCCTTTGGGAAATGATTGTCAGTAACATAACATGTATGAAAACTGAATACAAACATGCAAAATGGCTGGTAAGTTCCTTTAAAGATGCAAAGTTTAATGTTTAACAGGAAAAAATTTATGAAAGTTCTATGCTGAATGTAGATCCATGTTTGGACCCCAGTTATACCTCTTCAGGCTTATGAAAGATTCTAAAAGGCTGCAGGTCATCCCAGCATTGGGAATAAGTAAAACAAAGATAAAGACATAGGTAATAGTACTTGACAGAAATGTGTTACCTAGGTGACAAAACATTAATTTCTGTCCCCTTCAACAAAACTTAATGCACTGTGTGTGCCATTTTATACAGATTTACATGCTCTTATTTTCATTTAGGGTCTATACTGAAACCTCTGCAGTGATTTAATGTGTAAAAATAAGACAACATTATAGGATTTTTTTTTTCTCTGTTTGGCAGGTTTTTTTTTTTTTTTTTTNGTTTTTTTTTTTTTTTTTGAAACTTCCCTTTAGCTTTGACTCTTTCTTTTTTAAATTTCTGGAGTCAGTAACTTTTTATTTGAGCATTATTTCTAGTCTAGAATTTTTCTACAATTCTTTCCATATTTTTTTTATACCTTTTATTTTCTAGAAACAACAAACAAAGCATCAACAAATTTCCAGATTTTTTTAGCAGATCCTTTTTTGTTTTTTTTTTAAAATAGTTTTCCCCAGACTCAACTATTACAATACAATATATACAGTACAGTACAGTACTGTACTGTACTGTGCTATACTATACTATACTATACTATAGACTCAACTAAGAAGTTCCTAGGCTTGGCAGACATGTCTGCTAAATGAATAAGTGTAAATGCAAATTGGCAGGATTAGTAGAAATGTCAAACTCAAACTTTTTACAAGCCAAAATTACACTTTTTGTAAAGTGCAGCCTTTTGGTTAAATTAAAGCAAAATCAATTTAAAGTAAAACGGTTTAAAAGAAATTTAATAAAAATAATTATAATATCTAATCACTTGGAAGCGCGCGCGCGCACACACACACACACACACACACACGCACGCACGCACTCACACACCTGGCACATTTCTTGCAGGGAAAGACTCCTTCTGGCTCCTGTGGGGGCTTTGCTGGTGTTCGGCTCTTCTTGGCTGCAGGTTCGGGTCGAGGTCTGTGAGCCGCCTCCTTGTTCACGTCATCCTGCTCTTTGAGCACCAGCACCGTTCCAGCCTGCAGCAGAAAACGCAAGCATCAATACTAGCTCCTTTACTCTGAAATTTCCCTGACTCACATTAAGGACCACAGTCTGCTTAAAATAACAGCAAAATAATGTTTTCTTAAAAAAATCTCTGGCAGTATGCTTTCAAGTGTATCTGAGGAGGGTCTGCTGTGTATGAAATGTCTTACAGGTGCTGTAATATAAAGTGTATGATCACAGTGAAATACTTACATAATCATGAGCCTGTAATGAATGAGCAATTCTTGCCTGCTCGCTGCTTTCTTTGCTCTGGTCACAGGAATTGTCCTTCTTGTCATCCCCTTCCGTGTCTGCTTGAGTCACTTTAGACTGCTGTGAACTCTGATACGTCAAAAGAAAAGGGATTTTATGTTTTCATTTTTAATTTCCTTAAAACATTATGTTTTAACGAGCAAACAGACAATGATCCATCTCTCCCTCTTCCTCTCTCTCTCTCAGCAGCACCTCTGAGCATGCTGAGAGAAAACAGACTGCTTTATGGACCATCTCTTTAAGGTTTCTTTTTCACCTCCTGAAAACGCCGCTCCGTTCTGATTGGCCACCTTCATCAGGCCTGAGCTGGCGACACCCACAGACTGTGAAATGCAAAAGCTGGCCAAACACTTGCTCACTAGCCTCCAACTTGGTGGGTGTGTCCAACCAGGTGTGCAGTCAGGTAAATTTAAATGTGTTACACATTGATGTAAGCATGTTACAGAAGTAAAGAATCAGAAATGACGCTTTCAGGGAAGTTTAGAACCTATTAGTCTTACTGGAAGCATTTTGCATAGGCGTCAAACTCAAATTTTAACACTGGCAACATTCAACATAAACTCCAAAGTCCTGTTTCAGATTTAAATGATCGTTTGAATCCACAGCAATGTAGCTTTATACAACTCACATTTACGAAAAGGTTGTTACACATATACTTTCTATAACATGAACTGATCAAACTGCTCATAATGTTCCAGTGAAACCAGTATCATCTGTCATGTTGATCATACCACCCATTTTGCATATTTGGGATTAATATATTCAATTTTCATACATGTTACATTACTGACAATCATTTCCCAAAGGATAAAACTGTATTTCAGCTTTCCTGATATTTTGCAAAATCTCTTAGTCTTTCAAAATCAAATATTCAAGCGATATACCCACCTTAAAAATCCATGTTTTACCTGCTAATAGTTACGCAGCCTTATGAAGTCACGGCAGTTTAAATTTTTCAATAAACGCAGGTCTTCTTTTGGGACTATATTCCCTGGTGGAGGCATACATTCACTACACACGTTTTTTATTGCTAAAATTACATAACTTCAAAAAAACCTGAATGTATGTCTTGTTTGCAGTGATGGATTACCTATCCCAAGAACTTTCAAGTGTTAACAAGATAATTTTAATAGCGTACCAGAATGAACTGAAACCAATGCCAATCTGGAAGGTAGGAAAAATATTTTTAATTCACTGTTCAGTAGTATGCTTTGGGAAATGATTGTCAGTAACGTTACGTGTATGAAAATTGAATATATTAGGCTCAAACATGCAAAATGGGTGGTATGATCCTTTAACTTAACACCATTCACACACCACCACCAATACTGCTTCAGGCCTCTGTTGGTTCATATATGTTGACAAAAGAAGTGTCATATATCAGAATGTCCTTCCATGGTGATTAAAGGACCATACCAGCGATTTTGTCTGTGTAAGCCCAATAAATACTGACAGCATGCACGTTACATTACTGCCAACTACTTACTAAAACATAAAACCATATTTTAGTTTTCCTGTTAATTTGATAAAACAAATATGCTAAATGGCCAGATTTATCCTTTAATGTTATGCATTTGTTGTTATGTCAGGATGGAACTTTAGCTTTAATATTAAAGTGTATTGAGCTGTCAAATTACTGTACATTTATCACCATTTTAATATTGATTCCCTATTCACAAATCCCCAAATAATCAGTAAATTCTACATGCGTGAAAGCAGCTAAAGAACAGACATGTTGCTGCCGGTTTGCACTCATTTTTACATAAATCAATAATTCATGATCAACAATAACATATAATTCCAGTAAATATGATCTAAGGATGCTTGGCGATACCTTAATATCCACCACTGTCTCCGTGTTCTTATCCACTGGTGAAGCTGGAGGTCCGAACGTTAAAGTCCCGTTTCGACTGATCTTCACCTGCTTCTTATATGTGTAGTAGAACTCCACACACTGAGCCACAGTCTTGGTCTGCACCTTTAAAATGTCAAACAAACACAAACATTCAGTTTTGTTAGCATTATTAATTATGGAGTATTTTAGAGCAGTCAAATAATGAAGAAGAAATATTGCCATTACTAATTTCTGAAGTGAAAACTACATTTCCTGCTTCTTTCAGGGAATTTTTTTTCCTCGTACTGAAATGAACGGAAGTTTATTTTTACCGACCAAATGTGCTTTCTTTCTGCCATCGAAAATAACCAAACATGTTTAAACGGGACATATTATAAAGATTTCCACGTTCCACTTCTGCAGCACCGCTGTGCACACTGAGTGAAAACAGGCTGTGTCTCTTTAAGGCCCTCCATTCTGTTCGCATCCTGCTTTTAACTGCAGCAGTACACAAACAGCCTGTCCTCACAACATGTTTTTCAATCATCGAGAAATAATTGTGATTAAAAATTAAAGAGGCAGAGTGAGTTTGGGAGCTCATACACTGCACTCAGAGAAGCGTATGCATGTGCATGTGCGTGCGTGCGTGTGTGTGTGCGTGCATGCCCAACCAAAATATGGAGGCCAGTGTAAAGCGTGAGATTGATATCTCCAGTTCATTTATGTAACTCAGTCGTAACGCATTGTTCAACACAAACTTCCTCATATATTACACTATAAAAATGAGGCAAAATGACTGAAATAAACATATGTCCTCTTTCAAGGTTTAGCCCGGTTTGGTGGAAGAGAAACACCCTCTTCCTAGTCACAAATCATTTTCTATTACACCTAATTTGGGGTCATAGAAATGTAAAATGTGAATATAGGCCAGTAAAGACTGAAAAGAATCTTCATTCTGACTGTATATTTTAACTGTAATTACACTAATGCTTCAAAATTTATGTGGTATTGATGTTTCAATGCTACACGTGGGACCTCTAATTAAATGAACTTTGATTCAATTTTTTTTTATTCAATCACACTAAATCACAGTCGGATGACAACTGTAGTGGGTGAGGCTGGGGAAAACGAGTGAGCGTACCAATTTCTGCACCATGAAGAAGTCCTTCCTGTAGGCAGAAATCCCTTTATTGAAGTATTGCTTCTCTTCTGCAGTCCAGCTGTCTGAGCCTGAGAGGAAATCAGATGCAGCACTCTGGTCATCATCATTTAATACGTGCTTACGTGTAAAAGAGAGAAGATGTTTGGAGAGAAAAGTGCAAGGATGAGAAGAAAATGGAGGATAAGCAGAAGGAGGAGGTACTGTAGCCAGGGAAGCTTAGAGAGTTGATTGAATGGCTTTAAAGGACCGTATTGGTGATTTTGCATGTTTGAGCCCAACAAATACAACCCACATATATGTTACGTTTCTGCCAACCATTTTCCAAAACATAAAACCGCATTTTAGTTTTATTTTTCCAAATCCCCATATCTTTCAAAATCAAATATCCAGGTGATACACACACCTTAAAATTTAATGTTTCGCCTGATAGCACTTAAGCGTGGCTGTTGAAAGCACGGTCGTTTTAATTTCTCGGTAAAAGCCGTCTTCTGGGACTACATTTCCTGGTGGAGAAATACATTTTCCTCTGTGCAGCTCCACGTTGGATCGGTTAAATGAAGTTACTTTGACAAAAAAATTGTAATTGACAGCTTGTTCGCTGTGATGGATTACTTATCTCAAGCACGTTTCAGTCATCCTCAAAATCCAGACTCTGGTCCGGATCTGGACCGAATCACAACTGTCTCCGGACTCTGAGCAAATTACACTTTTCATATGTATTATCTGTATTATCTGCGGGACATCACTGTGACACAACGAGTCAAAATTCTCCGCTTTCTCCGCTGCAAAGTGAAACCGAATGTCCGACTGAGAGTTGATAGTACAGCTAGTTTCGTCAGCAGCAGCAGCAAATTTTTTGGTAAAAAGATTTTCGGTAAAAAATTAGGATTCCAATCCAACCCTGGCTTGACTGACTTTAATAAATGGACCTTTATGTTATTGAAAATCTTCTTTGTGGACTAAGATTTATATTTGAGTACCCCTGCTCTACATGTTGATTTTTATAGCATATTGGAATGAACTCAAGCAATAGCAGTCTGGTAGGTAGGAAAAACAATTCTAATATTTATCGCTCCGATAGTATGTGTTGAAAAATGGTTGACAGTAATGTAATTGTATATATATTTAATGTTGTAATGGTTGTATAGGTTGGGCTCAAACATGCAAAAATCACCAGTATGGTCCTTTAATATCCCTGTAATATCAGTACTTGTGCTCTCACCTGAGTAGTGATAGTCTGCCAGGTGATGGCCTTCAGGGAAGACAAAGTCCTCGAGCATCAAATGTCTCAGCATCACCTTCAAATCAACACAATTTATCGCATTTTTACGAATGCACCAATGTTCAAACACTCCACTTCTGCTGCTGAGCACAAAGTAAGTATGAGTCACTCTACTTACAAGGAAATCACCCCCACATTCGTGTAAACAGTGTAAAACCAGCTCCTGATTGGTTCCTCCGCCAACGAACACGCTGGAACATGCCAAGCTCATCAAATCCTCCACTAGGCAGGAAAAGTGAAGAGGAGAGTGATGATGAATTAAGGAAACGGAAATCTTGCTGATTTTTGTTAAAAATGAACAACAACGCCTGATGTAATTTGAGGTACGAACTGCTCTGTTGGCCGCCGGGTTTTGTGTGGGAATTATCCACAGGGAGCCAAACTGAGTCAGCTTTGTGCTGGTCAAACTGGGAGTAAAGTGGATCTCGTAACTCTGGAATTTCTGCCTGGTACTGCGGCCCGATGTTGATACGCCTGTCCAAGTGAGAAAAAAAAAAAAAAAAANAAAAAAAAAAAAAAATAGGACACGGAGTCAAAGGGTGGTGAAAGAGGTGTATTGTGACAATGTTATGACTTTGTGTTGTACTTTGTGTGTTGCGTTCAGGTACTTACGGTTCAAGGCAAACAGGTGTGGCGTCGATCAAGGGCAGAACTGGAGGCGTGACCTCTGAACTTGCTGTAAAACAAAAAATGGAGCCTGGTTAATGTTATCTGAGCCGGCATTGGTGATAGAATGAAAATGTGATCGTAGCTACAGGAGAAGGAGATTTTAAAAAGTAATGGATTCACGTGTTGACGGTAGGAAAACAGCCCTACTGGCCGTTACAGTGGAATCACCATCAAATACAGAGGCAGACAGACAATGATGGTAGACGCGGGATATAATTCGCTGTTGGAGGATGCGATAACGTTTTAACTTTTGCACGTTATATTTAAAACGGGAAAACTGTGGCTGTTTTATCTGCCCATTTAAAGAACCGACAAGAAAGGCGGGCACGATGCGGCTTCATCCTATTTTGCAGAAGTGCAAATTGCTATGAGAATTGCATCGACTAATTCAAGAGCTGAGGACGGATGAAGAGAGATTTAGGGGATATTTCAGACTGTTTTCTTGTACAAAACTGGGAGCATCTTCACTAAAAGAATGAGTCTCTCTATCTCGCTATCCATCTTTGACTCAAGAATAAATCAATAAATGCCTCTGGACCTGAGAAACATAACAAATCTTGTCTCGTTCAAGAATGGCTTAAAATCCTTTCTGTTGGACTTCAGGAATGCGAACATGACACAGTATAACCTGAATGGTACTTTATTTGTCTGGTTGCTTGGATTGGCCGATCTGGCATGGAGCTGCAGGGAGGAGGAGGAGGAGGATGGAGGAAGAGAAATGGGTATTTTGTGGTTCTTGTATAAATATTGCTAGTACAGTGCCCATTCAAAATGTGTCTGCTTGGAATGGGCTGGACTTTATGGCATTCGCTGCAGCCTGCCATAAGTGTCCATGGAGAGGAGCATATGCCGCCATGCAGATTACTTCCAGCACAGCTCAATTTGAGAACCGCACATCCAAACAGTTTTGCATGCGACACTGCACGTCTTTGAGTCCTGAGCAATTAACCTGACGAATTCCAACTTCATACAGTGCCGGGTTCTAGAGATGTTGGTGCCACAGACAGACAGAGAAACGTCTTTATAGACAGATTTTGTTGTATTATTATGCTGTATAAAAAGTCAGTCAGGTCAACTGGATTCAAGATTTTAAGTTTTTTTTTTTTTTTAAAGTTTTTAAAAAACTTGAATCCAGTTGACCTGACTGACTTTTTATACAACATATCTACCTGCCTGAATGACTGAGAATCTTCATTATAACCTTGTATTGTTGTATTTTTATTTTTCATTTTAGGGTGCCTTTTTGACTTCTGGCCAGGGACTGCAGATGAAAATTTGCCTTTTGGGCCAACTTTGGCTGATTTAGAGTTTTCTTTTTTGCTACTGATCAGTGAGCACTGTCCCTGACAAATAAACTAATAAATAAAATAAATCATCTGGTTTGTGTTTGCAGCTGTGGAAAAGGCTGGAAAATTTGAACTTTTGATGGCATGTCTGCCTGAGTGCTCTCTTCTTTTCAACGACAGTACGACATAAAACTCCCGTCATACTCTTGTCGAAAAGAACAGAACATCCAGTTTCCATCTATGCACACTGTCAATGTGTGAATCCAGTGTAAAGCCTTACTGGAGCGCAGGAGGCTGCGTGTTGCAGATTTGGGTGTAGGCGGTGGTGGCAGAATTTGGTTGCTTGCAGCGATGTTGGACAGGAAGGTGGAGAAGTAAAGTCCGGAGCCCTCTCGCACGGGAGACAGGATGGGTGGAGGTGTGTAGGGGGGCAGGGTGAATGGGTGGTCCTGGAGGCGGACTGGAGAGCGCAGGTGGCTCTGGTAGGAGGTGATGCTGGAGTAGAGGGATGGGGGGATGAGCGTGGATGGTCGGGGAGGNATGAGGGGCTCGGGACGAGGTCGGCGCTTTGATTTGGATTTTCCATCCTCATCCAATCCTGGATCATTCTCCCCATCCTAGGAGGAAAAAGGATTCAGGTGTGTTTTAGAAAGCAGTTGGATGTGTCCTTTAACCATCTGCAGTCTCAAATATTTTTCTAGAAAAATCTTCATTCTTGAAAAAAAAAAAATCCAATCTGAAAGAATTCTGCAAAAAAAGTCTAAAATAAATTATATAAAGTTGTTACTTTTCTATTTGATTTTAGAATATTCTAGAAAATGAAGGAAAGTCTCCAAAAACCAGCCAACAATGTGTCAATGTGACTTCTGATGCCAGAAGTTTAAAGGACCACACCAGTGGTTTTACATGTTTGAGCCCAATATACACAACCTGCTTACATGTTCCGTTACTGACAACTATTTGCCAAACCATGTTACTGTAGCAGTAAATATTACATGTTTTTCCTACCTTCCAGACCGCCATTGGTTTCAGTTCATTCTGGTACACTATTAAAATCAACTTGTTGATACTTGAAACATTCTTGGAATAGGTAATCCATCATCGCAAAAGAGATATATGCTCAGGTTTTTTTAATTTTAGCATTTAATAAAAACACAATAAAAAGTGCTGAGTGAATGTATGTCTCCACTGAGGAATATAGTCTCAAAAGAAGACCTGCATTTATGGAAAAATGTAAACGACCATGATGTCATAAGGCTGTGTAACTATTAGCAGGAGAAACATGGATTTTTAAGGTGGGTGTATCACTTGAATGTTTCATTTTGAAAGATTAAGAGATTTTGCAAAATATCAGGAAAGCGGAAATACGGTTTTACCCTTTGGAAAATGATTGTCAGTAATGTAACATGTATGAAAATTTAATATATTAGGCTCAAACATGCAAAATGGGTGGTATGATCCTTTAAAGTGAGAGTATCACCTGAACATTTGATTTTTTAAAGATTAGGAGATTTGATTGATTTAGAAAGATTATAAATAACAGGGAATTAAAATTTTGGAAATTGGCTGTCAGTAACACATGTATGTGAGCAGCATTTACTGGGCTTATACATACAAAATCACCAGTATGGTCCTTTAAGAAATGCCTTCCCAAACTCACAGGAGATAGACAGGGCAGCAGCACTGACATCTTGAGCGGCTCTTTATAGTAAATGATGTGATCAATGGTGAATCCGTCTTAACGCCTGATACTAAAGATGTCATCATTGATTTCAACAAAACTACATCAAAGTGAAAAGACATCACAGACTGATTGATTTCAACAAAACTACATCAAAGTGAAAAGACATCACTGACTGACGATCGATGCGATTCTAATCTCCTTACAGAACTTACCTGCGCAAAGCTCTCAGACACNCACTGACTGACGATCGATGCGATTCTAATCTCCTTACAGAACTTACCTGCGCAAAGCTCTCAGACACAGAGCCTCTGAGTGATCGACGGCGAGCCACAATCACAGGTTTGCGATCAGATTGGGCCGCTGGCTGATCAGCCTGACCGAGTCGTCCCTGAGACCAGGCGCCCCGGGGATCTGTCCGACTCCCGTGCACCGGCACCGATACCGGGATAACAAGAGGCAAGATGTTGGCCTGTCTGCCTGCAGGACCGTCTTCCTGTTGCGGCACAAGAAGAAGAGATGGGCGGAGAAGTTAAAGAACTTAACAAAAAAGAAAGAAGGGAAAGAGGCTTGTTCCTCTTTTAATTGTCCTCAAGAATGAAAAACAACTCATTTTTGTTGTTGTGAATTAAATAACAGAGAAGAGAAGCACTAGAAAATGCACAACTACTTAAAGGACCATACCACCCATTTGCATGTTTGAGCCAAATATATTCAGTTTTCATACATGTAGCGTTACTGACAATCATTTCCCAAAGCATATTACTGGAACAGTGAATTAAAAATGTTTTTTCTACCTTCCAGACCTCCATTGGTTTCAGTTCATTCTGGTACACTATTAAAATCAACTTGTTGATACTTGAAACATTCTTGGGATAGGTCCATCATCACCAACAAGATGTATATTCAGGTTTTTTTTAGAAGTTTCATAATTTTAGCATTTAAGTGCAATAAAAAGCGTGGAGTGAATGTATGTCTCCACCNAATATAGTCCCAAAAGAAGACCTGCGTTTATGGAAAAATTTAAAGGACTGTGACTTCATAAGGCTGTGTAACTATTAGCAGGAGAAACATGGATTTTTAAGGTGGGTGTATCACTTGAATATTTGATTTTGAAAGATTAAGAGATTTAACAAAACATCAGGAAAGCTGAAATATGGTTTTATCCTTTGGGAAATGATTGTCAGTAATGTAACATGTATGAAAATTGAATATAGGCTCAAACGTGCAAAATGGGTGACATGGTCCTTTAAAGGACCTTACCTGCGACTGTCCATGTTTAAGCCCAATAAACACAATCCACATATATGTTACGTTACTGACAGCCGCTTCCCAAAATATCCTACTTTAGCGGTAAATTTTGGAGTTGTTTTTCCTACCTTCCAGACTACCATTGCTTTCATTTCATTCCAGCATGCTATTAAAATCAATTTGTAGAGCCTTGAAACATGCTTGAGATATGAAATCCATCACAGAGAACAATATGTCTATTAGGTTTTGTTTGTTGAAGTAACTTTGTATAACAGATCAAACACAGAGCTGCACACAAGACAATGTATGTCTCTGCCAGGAAATATAGTCCCAGGACAAGACGGCTTTTAACCAAGAAATTAAAATGACCATGCCTTCTACAATCATGCACAAGTGTTAAAGGTGAAACTCTTGATTTTTTAAGGTATGTGTATCACCTTAACATTTGAGTTTGAAAGATTAGGGGATTTGGAAAAAAAAACAACAGGAAAACTAAAATACGGTTCTCTGTTTTGGAAATTGGTTGTCAGTAATGTAACACGTATGCGGGTTGTGTATATTAGGCTCAAAAGTGCACAATTGCCGGTATAGTCCTTTAATTTTTACAATCTGAATTTCCTGCGTAGAAACAGGCTGATTTCAGAGAACTGCTGCTTCATCACCACGTTTACGCCTTCTGTCAACGCAGAAACCTCTACTGTGTTTCACATCATCGATTCTATTAGTTTCCATGGAAAATCGACTTTGGGATTGATACTGTGGGCGCAGGAAGAAGCCCTGGATTCCGCCATTTTTCAACTGTTACAAACTAAAGAGAATCGCTGCCTGTAAATCAAGGCTCTGAAAGCCTGTTTGGTGTCTGCTGGGGAGTTGAGGAGTGTAACAGTGCAGGTCTGACAGCTCAGCCCCTCCCTAGAACGACTGAGAAAAAGCCTGAGGAATGTGGAGGTGTGCAGACATGCAGCTGCTTCAACTGTGCATCCAGCATGGACACCGTGCACACACACATGAAGAGCCCAGTACAGCAAAACTCCCTGAAGGCATAGTACTAAATGTCCCTGTGCTGAAGAACCACAAAACTGAAAAACTAAAATTAGCTCGTTTTTGTGTTAAATATCTGTATAACAAAGCTGCCGTGGACGAAAATGAATGAAACTGGGCGTGCCGCTCAGAATGTAAACACCATAAATCCTGAATAACAAGGTTAAAGCTATCGCCTTTCTCACAGCAATAAAATGAGAGTAGAATTTTCAGATCCCAAAAGGAAATAATATCTAATAATAGCTGCTTTTCAGGTTGTACAAGAATCTGCTGCGCGAGACAAACGTTACGGCCGTGCACGCCTGAAACAGTCAGCAGTAAATGAGACTTGACAGCTATAAAAGAGGAGCGAGTGGCCGAAGGAAAGGATTTTCTAAACCAAAGAGAAGTTCTGCATAGAAACAGTTCTTCCTCTTTGCAGAGCTGCTTGCCAATTGTGCCAGATGACAGAATTTGCTCTCACATCAGCTGCACTTTGTAAATAACACTCAATGTATTTGAGCTTTTTTATTGTAAAATGACCGTAAATGAGTAAGAATTGAACTGTAACAACAGTGTCGTGAGTGCTTGCCTTGAATATTTTCGCTGGCAAAGACTCCATTTCTGATGCCTTCTGGGCCAGAGTTTCCAGATTGATCTCCTTGGACGCCCTCCTCCTCCTACGGGTGCTCTGGATGACGCCCCCTGTTGTCACCTGGCCTTCTACTGCTCTGGCGGCCTGTGCGCCTGCTACCCCATTCTGGGATGGTAGAGGCTCCTTGGATGCTTGAGACCACAGGTTTGTCGATGGGGGGGCTTGTGGGGAAAGTCCATCTCTGGAAAGACGGCGTGAGCGCCGGGGGGCGGCCGGCTGTGTGTCTGAGGGATCTGTGTGACTGGAAGAGACCTTCCCGGGGTCAGGTATGACCGACGAATCACTGGGTTGGATTTCTGCTTCCTGTTGCTGTTCCACCAGCTGGACATCTCCCTTTTTAGAGCCGGTGTCAGGTGGACAAGGCTCTGGAGGTTTATAGGTCACAAAGTTTTGGGTTTCTGGCTGATTTGGTTGCATTGGTAGCAGCTTTGCTTCTTGCTGCGGTAGACTCTGCGGCTGCACTTGTTGCTGCTGCATTTGCTGAATTTGTTGCCTTCGCTCTTGTAGCTGCTGCTGGTGATACTGCTGCTGCATCTGCTGCATTTGCTGCTGCTGTTGGATTTGATGCTGCTGAATTTGGTGCTGCTGCTGTTGCAAATGCTGCTGTTGCAGTTGATGCTGACGTTGCTGATGCAGCTGCTGCTGCTGTTGTTGCTGCATCTGCTGTAGCAGTTGGTGTTGACTTTTAGGCTGCTCGCTGTAAGCCAGGCTAGGCATTCCCTTGTTGCCCTGGAACACGGGGTAATACCCCGATGAAAACTGCTGTTTGCCAGGCCGAAACGTCGTCTGGAAGGGTTGCAGCATGGACCCTGGCAAAGCGTGAGAAGGCATATGGGCCTGACCCTGGAGCTCTACACCTTTATGGCCTTGCTGATAGGCCTGGAGCTGAGCTTGGTGCATTGCAGCTGCAGCGTGCTGCTCCCACTCGAGCCCCCTCCCCTGAGCATTAGCCTGGGTGGCCTCCCTGTAAACCTCAACAGGTCTCGATGCTTGATTTTCTCCCCCCATCTGCATAGCTATGCCTTCATGGCCTCCTTTGTGGAATGCCATCTGACTCCTAATGTTCACTCCACCCATGTAGGGCCCAAAGTTCTGCCCCCAGGCTGGAACTGGGGTTTCCTGTGACCAGACAGGGGCCTGCATAGAGTCCTGGTGCATCCACTTCACTGGAGCAGGCTGCTGGTAGTGCCGGAGATTTGGGGGCCCTTTCTCCGGGTTGTAAACAGCAGAGGTACTGCTGGAGTCGCCGTGGCTCGTCTCTAATGCCGGAGGNTTCTCCGGGTTGTAAACAGCAGAGGTACTGCTGGAGTCGCCGTGGCTCGTCTCTAATGCCGGAGGTCCCATTCCATAATAAACCTCGCCTGAGTGCTGCACGGGCTCTTTCATGGCTGCAGCCCTGTGCTTGCCACTCTTGTCAGCATTAACTTGAGAAGGAAGACTCATAGTAAGGGTTGTAAGGTACAAAAATATCCAAGCGTCAGTCTCTAGAGTGCAAAGACGAGTTACTGCTTCTGTAGTGTGGTTTCACTGCCTCTGGCTGAGAAATTCTTTGTTTAATTGTGTGGACAAAGGTATTTGGGAGGAAACATAAATCCCAAAGGAAAGTGCAGAGGGTGGGAAGCACACAACCTCCTTCCAAAAATCAAATGTGGGGTAAACTGCCCATTCTTCTCATCCTCTTTGGGGCGCAGGACCTTAGGACAGAAAGAAGTTAGTGATATTATTTGTGGTATCACATGCAATAAAGTTTTTTTCAGTCGTCTTCAGCAAAAAGGAAACTGAGGCCTACACAAGCAAACAGAGCTCCCACTGAACCGAAAATCAGTCAGAAGGCATAACTATTGAGCCTGTCTGCTAAGTGCAACACAGAGCGAAAACACACTTCGACATTTATGTCTGGGTGCATGAACAGATGAGGTTATATTGAGGGGCAGAAAGTGAAGTTTTGAAGCAGCAGCAGCAGCAAGGAGGCGCTTACAGTGCACAGCTGCCATTTGGCATAACAAGAAATACAGGAAACGGAGGGGCTCATGCAATCACACGGGCGACAGTCAGTGATGTTATGCTTTAAAAAATCAACAGAAGAGTTGTGTTTCTTAGGCAAATACGGCAGATTAGCGAGCAGAAATGGAGCACAGTGTCTGTACCTTTTCAATGGTGCACAGAGCTCTCCATGGCCTGCTCCATGGAGCCACTTTGGTTTCGATCAAAGTCGACTGCACGCAGCTCCATGAAGGGATTGTGCGCAGCAAATGTCATAACTTTGACAACTTTCCCTCGACTTTCAGAGCGCACAATATGGCGAACGAGCGAGCGTACAGCCCCGTGGAAATATCCCGACGTCCTGACACGCCGAATCGGCTCGTTAACAGCGTAGTTACAACGCTGCACACTGTATCCGTGAAATCGTGCACTTCCAGGAAAACATGTCCACAACTTTCTCCCCGCATCAGCGACTAACCCACACACAGCAGTGAATGTGTGAAAATTCTGCCGTGTCGCGGCCCACTGTGGTATTTTCACAGATCTGAATGTTGTGTGTATAAGGTAGTCTAATTCAAAGTTACTCTGTAGGTTTATCCGCATTATATGAAGAGCTGCGAAACTGCGTGAAAACTCAGAAAGTTTTGCGCACGCGAACACACCGCCTCACCCCAAAACAGCTCAACTCACATCCTGTTATCCAATCCGATTCTCTGGCCACGCCCACCGCTGTATCCGTGTGCGTTTGTTTTGGTAAGGCGGTTGTCCCGGTGAGTGGACTCTGAGCTGACGACACCGAAGCGGATATTGTTCGTAAGAGACTCCTAAATTAGGGTCCGGGGACCTGCAAAGGTCAGTAAACACCGCAAAATAAGGAATATTGTTTTATTTTACAGCTTATAAACATAAAATGACAATTAAAGAATGTAATGATGAGTATTTTCTTCATGTGTCCTTTTAATTGCCAATACAGTTGTTATCACTCCATTACTGTTCAACTAATCACCCCAAATTGGACAAAAAACAAAACAAAACAAAACAAAAAAAAAAAAACCAACAAAACTATCGAATGCTAATACAGTGTTACGTATGTGGCAGTTTTGGATGTAAAAACAAAAAAAAAACAAACAAAAAAAAAATAGAAATCCTGGGGTTATATAGAAAAATCACACACAGCGACAAAACAAATTAATGCTAATACTATTATAGTAACAAGATAAATTCATCTAATTTGAAAATATTAATTTTAAGTGATTTTGTTTGTTTTTTTTTACTCAGAGTATTTACTTTAGCAAATGTGGCACTGTTTCAGCACCAGAACCCAAAAACACTCCAGGCAAATACATTAATACAGTGATTTGGACTGATCGTATGAAGTTTTGCTGATCCTGACAGAAAAGTCAAACTCACTGTAAGGTCAGTTACTGTGGGTTCTGTACTAGATCTTTATGAACTCATGGATTTGATTAGTTTTTTTTTTTTTTTTTTTTNTTTTTTTTTTTTTTTTTTTGTTTGTTTGTTTTTGTTTTTTTGTGCCCTTCTTGTTTGGCCTCATATTTCAGTATGCTACTCAGTTTCTAGAACAAAACACCTAAAACATCCCAACATTCTACGTAATGATTGCTGAGAAATGGCATTTGAAGGCCACATTGTGTGCAAACAGGTGGTGTTGATGTGACTGTTTTGTGAATCTGTCTACATTCACTAATAATAATAATAATAATGATAATAATAATAATAATACAGCATAGTATATATACAGTATAGTATATAGTACAAGGAATTACACTACAAGAAGGAATTCAAACAGCGTAAAAGTTGCAATTAAGCATAAGCAACATTAAGTAACATTGCATAATAACTGCATTATTGTTTAGAGGAGACAAATGAATGCAAAGTAAACTAAACTACAGCTCCTTATTTTATCTTGTGTATGCTGGACAGGGATTAGAGCAACCAGTGTTCCTCTCCATCAGCACTCTTCAGCCTGGACTTGTTACGTACACTCTGTAGCCACTTTATACAATCTAATGTAATCCAGCACAGCAGCCCTGCAATAAATCCTGCCTTTGTCAAGCTTCTAACTGCTGGTTCAGCGATGATGATTCAGCTCTGTGGTAATTTCTGAGGCTACATTACGGTGATGTTTTTGATTTGATTTTAGTGAGAGGTGTTTGTAATATTCTACCCCTCACAAAGGGAAAAGCGTTAGATTTTTACAGATGTACATCCACTTAATAGCATCTCTATTATTCATATATTTTTTCTACAGAGTCATCAGAGGGATACAGGTATTTGAATGTTACGACCAATCAGGAGAGCCGAATCCTCTTACGTCACCGCTGCCGCTGTGAGAACGAGCAGGGCATCTTTCTCATCCATTAGCCGGCTAGCTGGCTAACCTTAGCTAACGCCAGCAATGTCCCAATACCGTAACTTTAATTCACGAATACAAAACGTTTTGGAATGACTTAGCCCGCTAAATCATATTGACTCACCAACTGAAACTGAAATGGCACAACAAAGCCAGGTAAGTTAACGTAGGTCAGTAGTCTGCTAGTTAGCTACCTAGTTAACGATTGCCCATCATAAATATGGTAATTAGCTTGTTTACCGCTGCATTAAACAGCATCATATAAATTAGCTTACCAGCCGCTAATCTGTGGAATATAAACACATCGATATCCGGGTTTACAGTCATTCTTTGCTGATGATTACGCAGCACTGGATACAGTTGTGGTTTGGCACTGAGTCAAACAAATCAGACATTGCTAGCTTCTACCGTTTGCCCAGTTAGCATTAGCTGTTAGCTAACAGTCTCGTACGAGCCTTGCAGGTGAGCGGTGCAGTCAGCATGTATGTAACCTTTAAAGATGTTAAATTGCATTCTGAAAATATGCATAACAAGTTTTGCGTTTGGAACAGTAGCATACTAGTGAGCAATAAGGAGTCCTCCTTTCATGTTTTAATGCTCAGTAGCATGCAGTAGCCATGCAGTGTTTGTGACAAAAAACTGAAGTAAGCTTAACATGTGCTCCGTGTTTTCAGTGAGGGGCCTGTGCTGCTGATGCCAGCTGCAGGCTGGAGCTGAGAGCACTCAGCATGAGTGGAGCAGCAGATCACACAGACATCCTGTCAGTGGCAGACGTGGTCAGAGACAGATGGAAAGTGGTGAGTGGAGCTGGAACTCTGGATGCAGCCCAGATTCCCTTAATTGCTTCGGTGTTTACCTCGCTTTATGCCTTTTTCCTGGTGTGTCAGTACCTTGAACTTCAGCTGCAAAATAAAGACACTAGGACATGTTTTGCATCATCTGAAGCGACGTCACCTAGTCAGTATGTTTATATGCAGACTTTACTCTGATTTTTATCCACACTATGATTAAGGTAAAAATGCCAAGTAAGCCATATCCTGAATGGAATTAATAGGAGTATGTAGCTGATTGAATATTCATGACTCATTACCTAATCTGCTTCCAAGGAAGTACGCCAGATGAGGCAAGGTATGCACAGAATGCTTACATTGATGGAGTATTTTCATGCTTGAGCAAAAGGACTTAAAATACATCTGTTTCCTAGAGTACATCAACATTAATTTCTACAGATTTCACTCTTATTGTGGTGCTTACATGGGTTTTGGGAAAAAAAATCAGTTCAATGCTTTGGTGAGATTAGAGGTCAGATCAAAGCTTTAATGTGCATGTAAACATACGACATCTTCAACATGCTCACTTTGCAATACAGAATATATAATATCATGAACTGTTTAACAAGGTTCCATTCATCCTCGGCAAACTGGCTATGTAGCCTACGCATCAACACATATACACAGTCATTTTAATTAGATGATGAATCAGTCTGGATATACTGAGAATAATTTTACACCTGTGTTGTTGTTATTTGTATGTGCATCACGTCTTGAAAGCTCATTAGGAAAGGATCTTCATTTACAGTGTTATCAAATTATAATTAACTTTAATATGATTTCAGTGCAGCTCGTTGAATCAGATCAGTAACAAAATTCCACTGAAGGTGTGTGTCTGTCGTATCTACGTAACATACTCTTGTATTTTCTCGCTCCTGACTAGTCGGAGCTGAAATTTAAAAACATTTCAAATAACTTTATTGATGGCAGAACAAATGTTTTCCTCTTGACAACACTCTGATGGTGGCTGTTCTGTTTGCTGTACCTCTGTCTAACTGCCCGTGTACCTCCGCAGGTGAGGAAAATAGGTGGGGGCGGGTTTGGGGAGATCTACGAGGTCTTGGATCAGCTGAGCAAAGCCACCGTAGCCCTGAAGGTGGAGTCTGCCCAGCAACCCAAACAGGTGCTGAAGATGGAGGTGGCTGTGCTGAAGAAGCTTCAGGGTGAGTGATGTCATCCTGTCCCAAACCGATTCCTACTCATTGTGGAGGAAGGGCGAGCGTGAGACGAGGATTTGAATTCAGCAGGTTTAACCGTGGGACGTGCTCGCCTCTCTCCACCACCCGTCACCATGGATACTGATAGATATCTCGTTCAGCCAGTTGTTGCGTTATAATGTGTGCTGTTTCTTTACAAATGAAAACCTTCTCCAACCCACTAAGCTCATGCCAAAACAATAGAAGGTGTGTTTTTTGAATTGAAATGGACCGCAGTGCATTGAGGGATCAGTTAAGATTTCCATGTTTGTTGTAACTTAAAGAACCATACTGGTGATTTTACATATTTAAGCCCAATAGATACAACCCACAACGTTGCATTACTGACAACCAATTTCCAAAACATAAAACCATATTTTTAGTTTTGCCAGATACCCTAATCTTTCAAAATCAAACGTTTAGTTGATACACCCACCTTAAAATTGAATATTTCACCTGCTAACACACATGTCCAAATATAGAAGGGATTGTTGTTTTTAATTTCTGGGTAAAAGCCATCTTCTTCTGGGACTATATTCCCTGGTGGAGACATACGTCCCACCGTACATCCATGCTGCTCCATGTTGGACCAGTTAAATAAAGTTACTTCAACAAAAAAAACTTAAGAGACATCGTGTTTGCTGTGATGGATTATTTATCTGAAACACATTTCAAGTCTCTACAAGTTGATTTTCACAGCATACCAGAATAAACTGAAACCAATGGCAGTCTGGAAGGTGGAAAAAAAATTCTACAATTCATTATATTCTGGGAAATGGCTCAGTGACATAAGGGTTGTATATATTGAGCTCAAACTTGCAAAATTGCTGGTATTCTCCTTGAAAGTACATACTCTGTGATATTTAGCGAAAAATCCATCATGAAACTGCAGTTCAAGCAAAATGTAGCAGAGGTTTGTGTGCCTGAACAAAATAATATATGATGAAGTAATAGAGAAATGTTCTGATGATTGTGCTGCTGTTAGCCATGGCGGGAAGACAGCGCCGCTGCTAAACAAGCTGCTGTGTCTCTGGATTCTTTGACAGGCAAAGACCACGTGTGCCGTTTTGTGGGCTGCGGCCGGAACGATCGCTTCAACTACGTGGTGATGGAACTCCAGGTAAGCCATCAGCAGAGGTGTATTTATTTCATTTTGCTTCGGACTCCGCATCTTTAAACGTGACATGTCGTGGTTTCCTACACATTTTAACCTTTATTTCACCAGGAGAACCTCACTGAGATTAAAAATCTCTTTTTCAAGAGCGTCCTGGCCAAAGATATGCAGCAACGACATAAAGTCACAGACAAATAACAAAACATAGAATGAGATGATGACAGTACAATTATTGCTTTTACCATATAAATTAAAAAAGTGTTGACATTAAGAGTTTTAGCATAAATAATTTCCCAAAAACACACTATAATCAGACCATAAGAGCGGTAGCAACACTAAACAATGCAATAAAAACCCAACATTCCCCATGACATCGACATTTTGATGATGATGCATTAAGATCCTGCAGCAAACCTTTAAATCTGCCAAGAGAAACCAATGTTTTTAATTTTAAATCTTTTTGCAGAAAGTTCCAAGTCTAAACAGCTGCATAATAAAAGCTCTTTTCCCAAGCTCCATCCGTGTTCTGGATACTTCTAACAATACAATACAATACAACTTAATTGTCAGCCGTAGCTGAAATTTGTCTCTTGGGCCACACCTGCAACATAAAAAAAAAAAAAAAAAAAATGACAGTTAAAGGACCATACCACCCATTGTGCATGTTTGAGCCTAATATATTCAGTTTTCATGCATATTATGTTACTGACAACCATTTCTCAAAGGATAAACCTGTATTGGAGCTTTCCTGATATTTTTCAAAATCTCATAATCTTTCAGAGATTTCAAAGATCAAATATTCAAGCGATTCACCCACCTTAAAAATCCATGCTGCTTATAGTTGCGCAGCCTTATGAAATCATGGTCGTTTAAATTTTTCAATAAATGCAGGTCTTCTTTTGGGACTGTATTCCTTGGTGGAGACATACGTTCACTCCACGCTTTTTAAACACTAAAATTACATAACTTTGGGGGAAAAAAAACGTAAATATACTTCTTGTTCACTATGATGGATTATCTATCCCAAGAACGTTTCAAGTATCAACAAGTTGATTTTAATAGCGTACCAGAATGAACTGAAACCAGTGGAGGTCTGGAAGCATTTTTAATTCACCGTTCCAGTAGTATGCTTTGGGAAATGATTGTCAGTAAACTTACATGTATGAAAATTGAATATATTAGGCTCAAACATGCAAACTGGGCGGTATGGTCCTTTAAGAACCAAAAATAGTGTCGGTCACCTGAGGAAGGTGAGTTATCCAGTTCATAAACTTTGTCACACCACATTACAACAATATTTAGCTACAAATCCACTTCAATCATAAAACCGCCAAGACTGCCTTTCAATAAAAAGTTAACTAAAACAATGACCAGATTCAGTTTTCAGACTCAATTTTCAGTTCATGTCCGGGATTCCAATTGCAGCTGGTATGAATGACCTTTCGTATGACCTTTTCCTGTCTGAAGGGGAGGAATCTGGCCGATTTGCGCCGGACCATGACTCGCGGCACCTTTTCCATCTCCACAACTTTGAGGCTTGGCAAGCAGATTTTAGAAGCCATCGAAAGCATCCATTCTGTAGGTTTCCTGCACCGCGATATCAAACCGGTAAGTGGATCTGGGTTATAAATATGCTGGGTTTGAATATGTATTTTATCTAAGTGCATCACTTATCTGTTGCATGTCATATGACCAACAATAGCGCTCAAACCTGTTTGTGCTCATCTCTTTGCAGTCGAACTTCGCGATGGGAAGGTTAGAGAGCACATGCAGATGCTGCTACATGCTTGATTTTGGTTTGGCCCGTCAGTTTACCAACTCAAGTCAGGAAGTCCGTCCCGTACGTACGCCATGTCAAACCGCCTCAAAGCGTCCTTTGTTTATTCTTATTAAAGGACCATACCACTCATTATGCATGTTTGAGCCTAATATATTCAATTGTCGTACATGTTACATTACTGACAATCATTTCCCAAAGGATAAAACTGTATTTCAACTTTCCTGATATTTANTACATGTTACATTACTGACAATCATTTCCCAAAGGATAAAACTGTATTTCAACTTTCCTGATATTTAGCAAAATCTTTTAATCTTTCAAGATCAAATATTCAAGTGATACACCCACCTTAAAAATCAATGTTTCACCTTCTAATAGTTACGCAGTCTCATGAAGTCACGGTCATTGAATTTTTTTGATAAATGCAGGTCTTCTTTTGGGACTATATTCCCCAGTGAAGACATACATTCACTCCACGCTTTTTATTGCACTTAAATGCTAAAATTATGAAACTTCTAAAAAAAAAAACCTGAATACACGTCATGTTGGTGATGATGGATTACCTATCCCAAGAACATTTCAAGTATCAGCAAGTTGATTTTAATAGCGTAACAGAATGAACTGAAACCAATGGTGGTTTGGAATGTAGGAAAAACAATTTTAATTCACTGTTCCAGTAATATGCTTTTGGAAATGATTGTCAGTAACGTTACATGTATGAACATTGAATATATTAGGCTCAAACATGCAAAATGGGTGGGGGTTTTCGTCATTAGCCATGGCTTAACAATAGTGTAGTTTATTTAAAAAAAAAATGTTTTTTGTCAGTAAACTCCAGATTTTGCACTTATCTGTGAAAGGATAATGATTTTTTTTTTTTTTTTTTTTTTTGATTTTTTTTGAAAATTCAATTAGCTAATCACTTTAACCAAGAGTTTCTTTAGTGAATCCAGCCTTAAAAGGACATAAATGTGTGTGTTTCATGTAACCCAGAGTAGGATCTTCATCTCTTTTATGTCATTTTTTCACCTCAGCCTCGTCCTGTGGCAGGCTTCAGAGGAACTGTGAGATACGCTTCCATCAACGCTCATAAAAACAAGGTGAGCATGGACATTCTGCCTCAGCAGCATACTCTATCATCCACTTTTAATTTAGCTTTGTCACTTTCTCACCGCGCATGTCTGATCTGCAGGAAATGGGTCGTCATGACGACCTGTGGTCTCTCTTCTACATGCTGGTTGAGTTCATGGTTGGGCAGCTTCCCTGGAGGAAAATCAAAGATAAAGTACGTCCTTCCACATCTTCCTCAGTATAGAATTTTAATTGACAGTATGTAAATGTCGTTAAAGACTCATATTTTTCCCTTTCTTCTTTCAGGAACAAGTAGGAAACCTAAAAGAGACGTACGACCATCGACTGATGCTGAAGCATCTTCCCTCAGAGTTCAATATTTTCCTGGATCATATTTTGACGTTGGACTATCACACGAAGCCTGACTATCAGGTAGGCCATCTGCTGTTTGGGGTGTGCATGTGCAGTTTTTTTTTTCTTCTTCAGCCGTCAAATGCTGACACACTTCTCTGTGACAGCTGCTAATGTCCGTGTTCGAGAACGCCATCAAGAGCCACAGCGTGCTGGAGAACGACCCGTATGACTGGGAGAAATGTGACTCGGAGGACATGCTGACCATCGCCGCTGCAGCAACCACGGCTCAGCAGCTCACCCGCCTCACACCTGCATACATGGGGTAAATATACAGTAAATACAACCAAAGAAACAAGCTGCATACGTGTTACGCTCCAGCTGACTGTTTTTTAAAACTTACTATTAGAGCGGTAAATATTAGAATTGTTTTTCCTATCTTCCAGATTGCCATTGGTTTCAGTGTGCTATTAAAATTAACTTGTAGAGACTTAAATTGTGCTTGAGATACATAATCCATACAGTGGACCAAATGTAGTTTTTTTTTTTTTTTNTTTTTTTTTTTTTTTGTCGAAGTTATTTAATTTAACTGCTCCAGCGCTGAGTTACATGGAAGAAAACTGCTTGTATGGAGAAATTAAACGAAGAAACCATCCCTTCTACTTTTGGATGTAAATGTTAGCAGGTAAAACATTGAATTTTAAAGGACTGTACCACCCATTTTGCATGTTTGAGCCTAATTTATTCAATTTTCATACATGTAAGGTTACTGACAATCATTTACCAAAGCATACTACTGGAATAGTGAATTAAAAATGTTTTTCCCACCTTCCAGACCGCCACTGGTTTCAGTTCATTAAAATCAACTTGTTGATAATTGAAACGTTCTTGGGATAGATAATCCATCATCACCAACAAGACGNATTAAAATCAACTTGTTGATAATTGAAACGTTCTTGGGATAGATAATCCATCATCACCAACAAGACGTGTAAACAGGTTTTTTTTTTGAAGTTTCATAATTTTAGAGTTTAAGCACAATAAAAAGTGCGGAGTGAATGTATGTCTCCACTGGGGAATATAGTCCCAAAAGAAGACCTGCATTTATTGAAAACTTTTAACAACCGTGACTTCATTATTTTGTGTAACTATTAGAAGGCGAAAGATCGATCTTTAAGGTGGATATGTTACTTGAATGTTTAATTTTGAAAGATTAACAAGCTTTGCAAAATATCAGGAAAGATGAAATACAGTTTTTATCCTTTGGGAAATGATTGTCAGTAACTTAACATGTATGAAAATTGAATATATTAGGCTCAAACATGCAAAATGATGGTATGGTCCTTTAAGGTGTGTGTATCACCGGAACATTAGATTCTGAAAGATTATTCAAGTATTTGGCAAAATAACAGAAAAGTTAAAACGTGGTTTTGTGTTTTGGAAAACGGTTGGCAGTGCAGCGTATACGCATGTAGTGTTTATTGGTCTCAAACGTGCAAAATCACCGGGTTGGTCCTTTAAGCTCACCGTCTCAGTTTTGCTCGTGTCATATAGAGTTCCAGCCCTTCGTCTCAGTCCAGTGTAGCGCGATCAGCTTTTTTTAGATGGGATCTCTGCAGCATCAGGAACCTCTGCTTGGATTTGTGCTGCATAAAAAAAACAGCGGAATGACCTTCCTCCTCCTCCTCCTCCTCCTCCTCCTCTTCCTCCTCCTCCTCCACAGCATGGCCAATGCCTCAGTGCTGCCTGGTGAGCTGCAGAGGGAGAACACCGAGGACGTCCTGCAAGGCGAGCGCCTCAGCGACGCCGACAACTGCCCGCCCATCCCCACGCCGACCACCCCCACTGGCGACGTGTGGGAGGAGATGGACCGCAACCGAAACCATAAACACCCCCAGCCACAAATCAGGAAGGTCAGGGACACACTCGCTGTAAAGTCTCTACACATGCCGTGAGAGCAGAAAGCTCTCTTCTTTAATGTCTCTTATCTGACTCAGCGGGATATAAATATATATAAATATAGATAGTTTTATACACACCGTGGGACATAAATATATCTAAATATATATATACAAACCACCACTCTGAAGTATAGAATCACTTGTCATTTAAGTAGTTCTTGCAATTTTATTAAATAGTGTTTTTTAAATTATATTATTATCATTAGTAGTAGTAGTAGTAGTAGTAGTATTAGTATTAAAGAAACACCAAAATGTATTTTAAAATGTTTTATTTAGTATTTCAAATATTTTTTTGGGGAAAAAAAGGTTTTTAACTGATAACACTATTTTAGTAATTTCTCATCAAAGTATCCACCGTGAGAGAGCATCAGGGAATAATCTAGAATTTCCTAATAAACTCTGGAACCACATACAGCTTCTCTACATGAATCTGGAATCATCTACAACTCATGTCAGGATTCTGGACAATTTAAATAAAATGTCTTCATTTTTTTTTTTACAGCATCTTGCAAATGATTTTAAATCTGTAGATGCAAAATACTAACAGACATATAGAATCATTTTATACATACTGTACATATGAAACAAAACTAGCTTTACATGACTGGAAACATTGATTCTGTGATAATCATTAATGATTCCAAACTTTTAGCACTAATGTGTGTGTATATGTATATACACACTATGCCCAAAACTCCCCCCAAGCTATGAATCCATCTTTGTGTTCCTTCTGTCTGGTTAAAGAGAAAATAAAAATAAAGGGCTGCCACCCTCCTTATTTCAGTTTTCCAGACACCCATCTGATCATATGGTTTTTTTTTTTTTTGGCCTCATCTTTGTGAATTCTCCTCAGGTGGTGAGTGAGGACGAACACAGTCAGAACCAGGGGAACCAGAGCCCCAACACCGGCTCCATGCAGAGTTCTCCCAGACGGGTGCGATCTGAGACCATGTTTTTGGAACGAGCTGCGCCGCTGCTCCGGAGAATAAGACACAGTCAGAGCCTGGCCTTTGAAAAGAGGCTCGCGCCCGAACCCAAACCCACCATCGAACGCTTCCTCGAGGCCTAGTGAGTACTGGCACTTTTNGCTCGCGCCCGAACCCAAACCCACCATCGAACGCTTCCTCGAGGCCTAGTGAGTACTGGCACTTTTTAAATAAATCAAATCAGATGTGACGGCCTGAGTTTTCTCTTCAGGAACTAGACAGGAACTCAGCGTTGCAGTTTCAAATCTGGTTTCAGTTTGGGCAAACAGCGTCCCGTCCTTTCTCACGTGGGGGAGAAATCCATTCCTGAGGGGGGGGAGGGGCAGCAGACGCCCCCTTGTGATGAGGAGCACACCGGCACGGCAACGCCCGACCAGGAGGAAGGCGCGGCGAGCAGCGGCTTTGTGGCAGTGAACCTCAGCCCCGTGCCCCAGGAGGGCGACTCACAGGAGTGGGTGATGCTGGAGCTGGAGCAGGGCAGCGGCTCCGGAGCCGCCAAGCCCTCAGCAGACGCCCCTCACGAGGAGAAACCAGGGGGTTGCACGCCTGCCGAAACGGAGAACCGCCTTTCTGAGCTGCAGGATGGCCAAACCGCGGTGGTGCCCAGCAGCCCCGTCCTGACGCAGATGGCCATGCCGGGCACGTGGCTACTGGGCCACAGGAGGCTGCCGGGGATGCTGGGACAGATGCCCGCAGTCATCATGGGGAGAAGCCAAATCGACCAGGTAGGAGCGACCGGAGCATTTTAGTTAAACACGTTCCAGAAAAAACTTGATGCAAATATTCAATTTATTATTATTTTGTTTGTAACTTTACACTTACAGAATACAGAAACCTACAGTGCAACTGTCAAAACAGTACAGCTATACATACCATATATACTGGAGTATAAGCCGACCCCCTGATGTTCTTCCATCAATTTATTTGTTTAGCATATTACCTGTTTTTCTGGGTATTGTCATAGTATTCCTCTGATTTTCTGAAAATAATCCACGTACGGGTTGTGGCGGCTGTTTTAAACTTCACCGCTTTAACAGGGCTTCTCTTTCTGAAGAACACCGGAATGACAACATCGCGCTCTTGTTCTTTTCATAACTTATTTATTTTCAAAATCAGAATAACAAAACATGACGTGAGGTGAGATAAAACTATACCGCTGCCTCATTCCTTATAAACACTGGCTCCGCCTCCAGCTGAGCATCTATAAATAGACTCCTCCTCCATGAAGCAGCCAGCGATCATCACCTAATCAGTCAGTTAAGATATAAATATTCAAAAATAATAACTTATTTGATTTCACTTTTCCCAAATTAAATATTTTAAACATTTGGCAATTATCCAAGAAATGGTTGTAACACCGGTACCGGTAAATATGATATTTATTTCATCAGCTGATTACCATGACTGACCAATCACAGCAGCCTTACTGGCCGCTGCAAAATGTGCTTGATAAGATCAGGTCAGGAAATATCTCATTCTAAGGTATGATTTAACCTGTTTTTCATGGGTAGTGGTAATGGGTAGTATTTCCACCCCTGGAAATTTCCTTCTCTGGGATCAAATTTGAATTTCTTGTGTATAAGCCGACCCCTGATGTGCTTTGTGAAATTTGGTAATAAAAACACGCTTTATACTAGAGTATATATATGGTAAGCATGTTACAGGTAGTGAGGGAAATTTAAAAAAAAAGGTAGAATAACAAGGAATAATCTCTTCTTGCAATGGTTGGAAATATAAAATAATACTTTTTCTGCAGTAATAAACATATTAGAAATGATAAAAATTACATTTTAATGAAAAAGGAATGGCGGTAATATTTCAAAGATGTTGGGTTTTTTTAGTTGTATTTTTCCGAAGTTGCTTTTACAGAGACTCTTTATCTCTGAATCCCCCTCAGTCCTCCAACTGTGGGCCGCAGTCCCCCATACAGGAGAAGAGCCACGCCATACCACTCGACTGCCCGTCCCTTAAATCTGAAGAACTCCCTGAGGAGATCCTGAAGGATGGGGTTAAGTTGGCGTTGACTTCGGCGCCGAGCCCAGCCAAAGCTCCTCCAGCTCATCTGACCAACGACAGAGACCCCGAGAGCGACTCGGGTTTGCCCGACCGTTCCTCAGAGCCGAACCAGCAACCTCAAGCCGACATGGCGGGAGGTGCCATGGAGAGCACCGTCACCGTTTCCTCCTCCCCTCCCCCGGCTCTGCTCAGGCGGGGAGACTCCCCCTCCTCTCCCAGGTTGAGTCGAATCCCTGTGCGAGACCCTGGCACCGTCATCGAATCTCCGAGCAGGGACCTCGCCATGGAGAGGCGCCACCGCTGGAGCAGCCCGGTCCCTGGCTCCCCCACGCACTCGCCCTCCCCATCACTGTCTTGCGACAACCTGCCTGGCACATTGCCCAGAGACAGGCTCTCCTCAGAGCGAGGCTCCAGGTCCGAGTGCCTCGGAGAAGACCCCCTCTCTCTGTCATCCTCATCAGGCAGCAAGAGTAAGATCCCGCGTCCCATCAGCACCTCTCTGCTGCCCGAGCAGTCCATCAGCAGATTTCTGCCTCGACCGCCTCCAGGGAAACCACCGATCCGCCCGTGCGTGGACAACAGGTACAGTATGATTGTTCTGCAGTCATATAAATTTTTCAGAGTTGAACGACACATGTGACACCAGGACATTATTTATTATATGCAGGAAAGTGGTGAAAAAAGCAACTTTTATGATACAATGTCATATTAGACCTAGTTTTTATACCTCAGTAGACAATCTCAGCAGTAATGAAAACTAAAGAAATGTACAAATTTTAAATATGTACTTTTCTTTTTTGTGAAATTGTATTTTTAATATTAAAGGGCCATACCATCCATTTTGCATTTTTGAGCCTAATATGTTCCAAATTCATACACGTAACGTTACTGACAATCATTTCCCAAAGCATATTACTAGAACGGTGAATTAAAAATGTTTTTCCTACCTTCCAGACCACCGTTGGTTTCAGTTCATTCTGGTACGCTATTAAAATCAACTTGTTGATAATTGAAACATTCTTGGGATAGGTAATCCTTCATCACCAACAAGACGTGTATTCAGGTTTTTTTTTTTTAGAAGTTACGTAATTTTAGCATTTAAGTGCAATAAAAAGCGTGGAGTGAATGTATGTCTCCACTGGGGAATATAGTCCCAAAAGAAGACCTGCGTTTATCAAAAAATTTAAAGGACTGTGACTTCTATTAGCAGGCAAAACACCGATTTTTAAGGTGGGTGTATCACTTAAATATTTGATTTTGAAAGATTAAGAGATTTTGCAAAATATCAGGAAAGCTGTAACACGATTTTATCCTTTGGGAAATGACTGTCAGTAACGTAACATGTATGAAAATTGAATATACTAGGCTCAAACATGCAAAATGGGTGATATGGTCCTTTAACCTTTTTTCCTATTATTATTTTAAAGTAGTACTTTTAACTCATGAATTTTTTTTTCTCTTCTAGACGCCGGCGCTTCAGAGTTCGCGCCAGCAGCACGAGTGACGCCGACTTCCTGGCCAGCCTGACCCAGCTGATGCAGGACCGCAGCGGGATGCTCTTTAGCCCCCCCCCTCGCCCTCGCAACTCCTCCTCCTCTCTGCAGCGCTCACTGAGCTCCTCCCCCTCTCGCCAGGAGCTCCGCGAAGGCGGGGCGCTTCTGGGACGCAGCCGCTCGCCGTCCAGCTTCTCCGGGTCGCCTCCGCCTCGGCACACTCACCCACAAGAAAGATCCGGCATGCCAGCTCAGTGGGGGTCGGGTCACAGCTGCAGGGGGAGGGGCCCGATCCATGAAGTGAAAGGTTCGGGTAAAGTGAGCCAATGACTGTAAGGACAAGGAGGTGCGAGCGCGGCGAGAGGCTGGTCCACGTCTGATCTGATAGCATGTGTAAATACGGTATCTACTAAAGGGAATGTACTGTACGTAATGTAAAATGTATGATAAATTGTATTTATTTATTTATTCGATTGCCGAACATGTCTCTTGAAATACTTGACAATGCGGCTTGAGCAGAAAGGTCTGGAAACCTTTGAGATTGCCAACTCTTTACCTCCCATTTTACTTTCCTCCTAACACTCCATACAGGCCTAATACAAGACCAAAAACAGAGAATGTACTGTTTAGTACTCGAGGGATGTAAAAAAAAAAAAAAAAAATTGCTAAATGTAGATATGTACTATTAGTAAAAATGATATACACTAATAGAAACCACGTACTCACATTAAGTACACCGTAACAGTAAATAACATCACAAGCAGTATTCCAGCATCAGCATTCATACACAGCAGCAGGCATGACGACATTGCTCATAGAAAACTGCCCGATGAATATTAATTATAATACGTAACAATGAATTGCTCATTCTGACATATCGCTGTGTAGCCGTGTGCTTTTCGTTGTCATGCAAAAAAAAAAATACAATCACGATATTAGAATGTACATGTAAACGCACTCATGCTTCAGTGTTGTAAAAGCGCATGAGTGTCATTGCATTTTTTTTTTTTTTAATTCATTTGTACAGACAAGCTGAAACATCTGTATTTTTATCGAACTGCTTCTGTTTTAAAATACACGTAGACGAGCAAAGTCTTCAAACGAGTCGAGCTGTTTTTCTTTACAGGTTGCATTTTTATTTTTATACGCTTTACAGATATATCAAAATGAGTAACAGATCTGAAATACAACTGCACATACTGCAGTTTTTATGCTTAAAGGATCATACCAGTGATTTTGCATGTTTAAGCCCAATAAATACAAAATGCAACTAGTGGAGCTGTAACTATTAGAATGTTTTTTCCCCCTACCTTCCAGGCTGCCGTTCATTAAAGCATACTATAAAAATCAACTTGTAGAGACTTGAAATGCATCACAGCGAACACAACATCTATCAACTGATGTCTTCTACAATTGTGCATCAGTGTTGGCAGGTGAAACTTAGCATTTTAAGGTGGTCTGAACATTTGATTTTGAAAGATTTGTATGTATGAAGGCAAAAATTTATTGGGTTCAAACATACAAAATGGTCCTTTAAGACATTCCTACCAAGACGTACAAAAACAAAGTAGGTTTGTTTGAAAATGTGGCATTCAGAGGAAATTGGAAAAGACGTAGTTGTACTATTAAATCATACATTAGATTCCATGAAATCACTGTCAGTCTGTACATCAGTTTCTTCTGAAAATTTCTAACATGGTAAATGTTCAGGTTTTGGGCTGGCGATTAATGATTTGCCTTTTATAGCCAGGAGCATAAAGATAAACCGACGAGTGGAGGATAGTTTCTCATCAGCCACCATTCCTTAGAATTATCCATCACAATAACATCTTTACAAAGTTCAGGAAGTTTTTCCACTGAGCCTGGAAAACTGTTCATAATAATGTAGATACTAATAATAATACTGATGAAAATGCAATGCAAGTAACAAAATCTTACAAGAATTCACTCCCTTTTCTTCCCTTGCTGTCTTTTTAACTCTCAGTGCTGATATTGATTGGACAAAAAAAAAAAAAAAAAAAANAAAAAAAAAAAAAAAAAAGCTGCAGTCAAATGATAAACTCCACCCACTTTACAAACTACCACACACTCCCTGAAACAGCCACTTCTCAAATCCTGTTTATGAAGACTTCAGAGGTATTTGTCCAGAAAGTCCTCAGATTTGGTGTCATGGTGGTGCTGGATGTATGTAGCAGCTGCTGGTGTGAATTGTGAAAGATAAGCAGTCGGTTTGGAATCTTTGGGGGTCTAGAACAGCGGCGCAGACTGTCTGGGGTCATCTGGTAGCACGCTGATGGAGTCCTCCGCCTTTCCACACAGCATGCAGAGCATCGTGTACTCCTGAATGAAGCAAACAGACTTAAAGGACCATACTGGTAATAATAATAATAATAATTTTATTCTCATAAGACCCCGCTTGGGGTAAGTGAGAAGACCAACACATACAGAATTAATGTGGCAGAGTACACAAAAAAGAAACAACCAAGAATACATATCTTCATCTCTTCACATAATACAGGCAATAAGAAAATAAATATTCCATATGTCTAAATGTCACTATAATTTCTTTACAAAATTTTGCTAAATTATGCTGAATTAGGATATCTTTAGAATTACATAACTTATTCATCTTATACACCCGAGTATATACAGGCAGGTATTTAACTCATTTCAAACTGGTGACTTCAGATGTACTGATGTACTGTCAGTAATGTAACGTGTATACGGGTTGTATTTATTGGGCTTGCACATGCAAAATTGCCAGAATGATCCTTTGAGATTCACTCAAGACATTGCAAACAATTTACCTGAATAAAATACATCCTCCTACAACTCTTTTTTCCTCTATGTTCTTCTAAATCCTGCTTGGTACAGCAAATAAAATAGATGTTTACTTACCTGGTATTCATCAACAACAGAGAAGGTGTATTCATGTCTGGCGATGACATGGTCGCAATTCTTACAAACATCTGCAAGAGACAAATGGAAATTGGCCAAATTATTTAGAATCACACTGCAGACAAAAACATGAATCCCATCTGAATGCAGCGTATATGAGTTCTTTATAAGACTCTGAAGGAAGTGAAGCTTAGTTTTCTGCCCTCATTGAGGCCCAAGAAGACTGATTTACGGTCATAGGTGACGATTTCCTCGCCATCATCATCCTCTGTGGCCTTATTACTGATCAGCACAAAGTCCCTCTGATGGCAGTTGGCACAGGCCAGGTAGTTCATCAGGTAGGAGCCATTCTCCAAACAGGTGTTCCCCTGAGCAAGAAGACAGATTTTAGTCTTTAGAGTAGGCTCTCACATTTAATCTCTTAAAGGACCATAGCAGTGATTTAGCATGCTTGAGCTGAATAACTACTTTTCCAAAACATAAAAACCATGTATTACTTTTTGTGTTATTTTGCCACATGCAGTCTTCTTCTGGGATTATATTCCATGTAGCTCAGTGTTGGATTGATTCAGTTAAGTAACGTCAACAAAAACCAATAGACGTCTTGTTCACTGTGATGGATTACTTATCTCAAGCATGTTCTAATATTTACAGCTGCAGTGGTATGTTTTGGAAAATAGCTGGCAATGATGTAATGTGTATGCGGGTCGTATTTATTGGGCTCAAACTTGAAAATCACTGGTATTGTCCTTTAAGTTCTTGATTTTCCCTTTCAATCCCAAGTTCTGTAAATGTATAAAAATAACTTGCTTGTCTCTCATATGTGTTCTGTGTGTTCTATGTGCTGCTTATTTAGCAGTGACCCCTTATTATATCACATATTAAATCGCCATTTAAATGTCTATACCGTTATAACAAAGGAAATACCGGTATTGTCGATATCATGCATTATTATAGACGCAATTTACCGAAATTGATCTTATCATATTTGGTATCTTGGGAGTCATTGTCTCGATTTTAATAAAGTTTTCTGGGTTTGAATGATGCCTGGACGCACAAAATCAATTTGAAAAGACGGATATTTGGTATATCCACATCATCGTTTTATAAAGTAACTGCACTGATGTTGCTAAGTGATACATTATATTTATTACAGCGTCTCAACGAGTTACTTTCTCCGTAATTTTAACTCACCCGGTCCGGGTATTCTTTTTGCACACATCCGTTGCACATTTTTAACTTTACTTTAAAACTTCAAGTCAGTTTTTGTTAACGCTCACGGTGTAAACAGCGACTAACAACACTTCCGCACACACAAAAAAGAAAAAACAGAAGAAAACTTCCGCACGGAAAACATGTCTCAGCACGGATAATTAGATCTATAAAACATATTATTACCACACATATCTGAAGTCAAGAAAACTGTGGTGTGTGGTGTCTTTTGTTTTATAGATCTACCTCTGCCAAACATCCGGGTATTAATGTGAGACTATGATTGGCTAATGCAGCAGAGGGAAGTGACGAAGAATGCGTCGGCAAAACATGGAGGCTAAATAGTGGAGAGTTATTGCATGTGAATTCCTACGGTAATTATGCACTTTTAAATCCAATATATTGTTCAGTATGTTGTCGTAAAATCTGTGTTAAAATTATTTTAATGTTTCCCAAAGTGATTGTGTGAATGTTAAAGATGCATCGTCACTCTAACTCTGTTTTAGCGATCTCAGACGTTTGACTAAATGGAAGTTGCAGAGCTCCCCTGCAGACCATGTTGTGCTGTCGGTGTAAAAACTGTTGCATAGTTATTTGATGGTTGTCATGTTAGGTTTTTTTTTATTATAACTAGATTCCACTGTTCACAAAAATGTCGATTAATGCAGTATCAGTATGATCAGCAGTCATGTTATTGATTTAAAAAATAAGTAAATACGGAGACACGAATAGGACTTGGTTGTTAGGTTGTTGTAGAAAAAAATTTACAAAAAAATTATGAACTGATTTTGAGGAAACGGGGATCGGTGAGGTATGACCCGGGGAAGAACCCATTAAAGGACCATACCGATGATTCTGCATGTTTGAGCCCAATAAATACTACCCACACACGTGTTGTGTTACTGCTAACCATTTTCCAAAACATAAAACGGTATTATAGTTTGTTTTGTTTTTGCCAAATCCTTAATCTTACAAATGCTCAGGTGATACACGGATCTTAAAGTTTAGTGTTTTGCCTGATAACACTTATGCACCAATCTGTTGGATTGGTTAAATTAAGTAACTTCTGCAAAAAACTAATGGTGCGTGATTTGCTGTGGATGGGTTTACAACTGCTTCAGCAGTATGTTTTGGAATATGGCTGGCAGTAATGTAATCTGTATGTGAGTTGTGTTTATTGGGCTCAAACATACAAAATAACTGGTGTGTCCTTTAAGTTCTAGGCACTGATCCAGAAATGGGTGCATCCAGGATTTTTGTTTATTTATTTATTTATTTTAAAGTTGTTGTTTTTTTCTTTTTTTTGACATTGCATTTTATATCAGTTTTTTTGTTTTTTTTGTTTTAATTAAAACACCAATCTCAATGGAAAAAAAAATCTGCACATTTATTCCTGGAGCAATTTGTTCCAGGTCTGGATAAGACCCGGAGGGGGGGGGGNTACACCAATGGAATTGCTGTACTACAGTAATTCCACTACCTCTCCTCCACGTCCATAAACATTCATCAGCTGAAAAGGTGTTGATTCAGTAACAGGAAAAAGGTCTTGATATATATTTAATAGTTAAAGACATACAGAAAATTATTGCAGTCACTGTAGTCACTTCTTTCTCTTTACTTGTTCCGCCTTGCTGGAGGTATGAGTGACATTTTAGTTTTAGTGTGAAGCTTATTTTCACAAGTTAAGATCATTTGCTGTTATTTAGTGATCCAATTTTTTTCCCCAGAAATAGCAAATATTGAAAGCCCAAATGAGAAAGAGAGTGTAACCCACATCAAGAAGAAGAGAGGACCCTCCCCCCAGGAGTCGCCAAAAACGTACTGTATTATATGTCGCAAGCAATTTTTGAACCTTGTAAGTTGATTTCAAATGACTTTTTTCAGTATGCAGTTATTAGAAAAGATCAAGTTTCTTATCCTTAACAAAATGCATCTTAAACTGCAGGAGGCACAGGAGCATGTGCACAGCATGCTGCATCACAGAGAGCTGGACATGGCACGGGGCACGTATGTAACGAATATGAAAGACAAGTATTTAGTTCTGCTCAGCTGTTATTTCTTAATCATCAATTCACCACAAGACCAACTAAAATACCACAAAACATTCACAAATAGACACTTTAAGATGATTTGGTGTTTTAGATAAATGAATAACCATAGAAAAACTTTGTACACAACATTTTCTCTGTACATCTTGGCAGTGTTTCTTTATCAGGCTCTAATACTGACATGTTTTTAACATGTTAAAATGACTCTCATCATATTTTATTTGTGTCTTTAAAAAACTGCTGTTAGAGCTTAAAGCAGGAATTCTGACATCTAAAGAGCCCCTGACCTCCTAAATAATGTTTTTTTTGTTTTTTTATCTTGTGTGTGCAAATTGTTATCTTGTGCATTCAAGGTAATTATCTTGTGTGCACAGCTTATTATCTGTTATCTGACATTGTGGAAGTTTATGGCTTGTTTGGTGCTGGTTGTGCAATTGCTAATGCTAACTAGCCAAGTAGTTTTCTTATGTTAAAAGTAGCAATAAGCCAAAATAAGTTTAATGCAATTGATAATGCTAACTAGCCAAGTAGTTTTCCCATTAAAAGTAGTAATAAAGCAAAATAAACTTACTGAAATCGCTAATGCTAAGTAGCCAAGTAGTTTTCCTGTGTTAAAAGTAGCAATAAGCCAAAATAAGCTGATTGCAATTGCTAATGCTAACTAGCCAAGTTAGCATTAGCCATAGTTTTCCTATGTTAAAAGTAGCAATAAGCCAAAATAAGCTGATTGCAATCGCTAATGCTAACTAGCCAAGTAGTTTTCCCATTAAAAGTAGTAATAATAAACCAAAATAAGCTATTGCAATCTTAATGCTCAATGCTAACTAACCAAGTATTTTTCCTATGTTAAGTAAAGCATATTATATGCCAGAGTTCAGTATTAACGTAATTTTCTGTGAAAAAAAGTTTTGAAGTGCAATAAATATGGCTGCACATCTAAATAAGGTTTTATTGGCATATTTCAGATTAATACATTCTATTAAATATGTGGCACTAGAGCAAGACAAGCTAATGACTTGTTGCCACTAGATAAGTATCTTGAGCACACAAGATAGTGAAAAAAAAGCAAACATTATTTAGGACTTCAGGGGCTCCACTCCACAGACAACCACTCTTGACTGAAACAAAACGTTTAAATTTTTTGTTTCCTTTAATCAGGGATTCACCTCATGAATGCCAGGCATGTCAGGCGTCCTTTGAGAGTCTAGCTGAGTTTGCCCAGCACATCTCCACCTCTCAACACAAAGACAGATTGAAGATCTTGACAGCATACCATGTGAAGCCTCCTTCTCTGTCTAAGGTTCTGGGAAAGGAGATGACTGTCAGAATCCTGAAGAGAAACAAGATGCTAAAGGAAATGGAGTAAGATTTGCAACTGTTTGTCTTGTATTCAGTCACATGATGAAAACATTAGACTTTGTCTTTTATTCTTCGAGTGACAAAGTGAAAAATATTAGGAGATAATGAGAAAACCAGCCCTTAATGTTCTAACTTGTCTAACTGTGTGTGTCTTTCCACCACAGGAAGGACATGATGAAAGCGGCAAGGACAAAACATAAAGAAATCAAGCAGGAAGCTTGTCAGCAACATGCACTAATACTTCAGGGAACCTCCGCAGAAAACACAAAGACATCCACAAAAGTGAAAATGAGCACACTGAAATGTCCAGAGCAAACTCAGCAGAATGGAAGTCACAAAAGAGTTCAACAAAAGGAGTAAAAAGCATTTAAAATGTTAACAACACTATGCCAGAGAAAATCAGATCTGCAGAATCAAAGCGGAGGAGTGGCTGGTTTGTCAGAAGAGGAGCCCTCCGATAGAAAGTCTCATTTTCCTCAACATCAGGAGCAGCTGAATCCATCATCACAATCCCTGAGGTATGATGACCAGAGCTGCCAAACAGACAGACTTATTGAAAGACCGCATAACGCTCAAGAAGGCGGGGTGAGCATGCTAGATAAATTAACTTCGCCTGCCACTGGGCAGTACGATTATTACAATCAACAGTACGCTTGTTCATCAGAAAAAGACTTCATCAGCAACAAGCTCCACAGGTTACCTGCAAGTCCATCTCTGCAATCTCCACATGTCTGCATGTCCGAGATTTCTCCCACGAAGCCTAAACAGACGACACGCAAAACATTTCAGAATTCCAAATCAAACCTGCAGAAGCTGTTGATCTTACCAGGGGCCAATTTAGAGACGTACAAGGAGATGAAGAGGAAGAACCAGGAGAGGGTCAGAGGCATGCCCAGGTGAATGATTTACCTTCAGAGTTGTCAGATTCCCAAATTTCTTTTGAAGTCTATCAGCTTAACTTTTCATTTGACAAAGTTTTTGTCTGCTTGTGTTACAGGTTTGGAATCGAGGTGCCTGACCACGAAGCCCTAACACAGGTAGAGACGGAGGAAATTCCCCTGTCAGAGGGATTTCACTGGGAATCCTTCCCAGTCAGTCCTCCACCTCCATCTCCTCCACCCTCCAATTCCACAGAGAACGACTCTCTCACAGAGACGTGGTCAGAATCTCGTCTCCGGCTTCTTCAGAGCGGCCCGGTGCACCTCTGCGTAACACCATCAGCAGCCAGACGGTAGCGGCGTTCTCTGTGAAGGATGACTCAGACTTAGAGGACGACGACAATGGACATGTGGGAAGCAACAACGGCGCCAAGAAAAGGAAACATAAAGCGGTAACACAGCTGTGTTGTAGCGCATTGAGAGAGATTCACTTTCTCCACAGGATTTCACACTTGGGATGACTTGACTTGTTTTCTTACAGGATGGTGGCATTTCTGATACGGAGTCAAATGGAAAAAAGAGGAAATTGAAGACAAACATGTGTAATTATCTTATTTTCTGTGCCATCTCTAAAAATCAACTTGTGGAGACTTAAAACGGGCCTGAGATAAGTAATCCATCACAGCGAACCACAAGTGTTATCATTTTTTTCTAGATATTACGTAAATTAACCGATCCAATGCAGAGTCACACAGAAAAAACGCCTCTGCCAAGGAATATAGTCCCAGGAGAAAACTGCTTTTACACAGAAATTGAAACAGCTACAATCATACGCAAGTGTTAGGCAAAACATTGAGTTTTAAGGTGGTTTATCACCTGAACATTTGATTTTGAAAAGTAACACAAAAACTAAAATACAGTTTTATGTTTCTGAAAATGGTTGGTGGTAACGTAACATGTAAGCGGGGAGGACTTATTGGGCTTAAACATACAAAATCACCAGTGTGGTCATTTAAAGGCTTTTTGATTTTAAAGCTCAATTTGATTAAAAAACAAAAAAAAACCTCTTTGTCCAGTTGAAAAAAAAAAAGTTTGTGAATGTTCGCTAAAATTGAGGCGCCAACAAATCCCACCTTGTGTTTTTCATCCCTTCTCTGACTCTTTAGGTCAGGACCAGATGGACCAGCTCTTGGCAGTGTCTTTGAGGGAGGAGGAGCTGAGTCAGTCCTTGCAGGAGGTGGAGAAGTCTCTGATCCAGGCCCGCAACGCCCTGCAAGCCGCCTACGCCGAAGTCCAAAGACTCATGCTGCTCAAACATCAGGTGCAAACACAGCTCATACAGAAAGTATCAGCAAATTCATTTTTGGCTTTTCATGGAGGTTTCCGCCCGTAAGGTTGCATCGACTTGTTCTCCCTGTCGTTTTAGTTTAATGCTGAGGTCAACAGTCTGAGAGCCAAACGTATCGAGATCCTTCAGGGGATGCAAGGTAGTTTTACGCTGACATGGAAACCCTTTGCTCTAAACTTCTCAGCAGGCAGCAAATGTAAAGACTTTACAATTTCTTCTTTGAATCTCTCCTTCAAGGGTATTTCCAGAAAGCCTCGACCTCATCAGCAGCCAGCGTGCCGCCAAACTCCTCTGCCGCCTCCTCCGCACAGCAAGCATCTGCCTCGGCTTCTGCGTCTCTCCTCGGCCCTCCTCAGCCGACCTCGCCTGCCATGCCGGCCGCGTCGGTAACGCAACAAATGTGTAAATCCCTCGCCAGTGATCAGGCCATGAAACGTGTCATTACCCACGCCCTCAGATACACGCCGGCCATGCCGTCCTGTCGACCTCCCCCACTCTGCTCCCTCCACCATCACCCTCAGCGACTCCACAGAGCACCACATCGACAAATTCGCTGCCGTCCACCAAACCTTCTGTCAAGCAGCTGGAGTGGGAGGTCAGGGAGGGGTTGAGGGACTCCAGAACGACACGTGGGGGGAGGGCAGCAGCAGAAGTACAGAGTACAATATCTACAATTGATAGCGATTCTGAGGAGAAGACAGGAAATGGTTTCAGTAAAGGAAACGAGCCGACAGGAGGCGAGAATGTCTCCACTTTTGTCCCACGACGAGAAAATGACATATCTACCTCGGCGCCGGGTGCCGAAGGAGGGAACGAAAGCGATGCCTCCATGGAAATGGTGGAGTCCTCGAACCTGGTGGTCATTGACATCGATGAGTCAGAGAATGAGGACACAGCCGAGAAAGTCTCAAATGAAGTCCACCCAGAACCTCCTCCCAGGGCTTCCCGCGTGGAGTCCAGGAGCACAAGCACGCAGACGTTTACAGATAATGACAGGTTTGACACTTTGGTTACACGATGGAGACGCTTCATCTGCAGATTTGGAAAATCAAATCCAAAAATCTGACTGCATCTTCTCTCTTCATGCCTCAGGAAAATTGAGCCTCTGGCTGTGATGGTGAGCGACGCCACGCTCACTCCTCCAGGTTAGTCACATGCTTCCTGTTTGCATTATATATAAATATGTGTTGTGGAGATTAAAGAGGAAAAGCTGTCTTTTCAGCGTCTGTCGAGGCGGCCGAGGATGAGGAGCCATCTTTGGGAGCGTTTGAGAGTCACTCAGGACCCGTGAATGGCTTGCAGGTTCACGACGGCCTGCTGTACACGTGCTCAGGGGATAACACAGCACGAGCCTACAGCCTGGTGGTACGTAGTTCAGGGTCCAGGAGTAATGCCCTCTTTTGTATTTTGGATATAATAGGGGAGGAAAAAGGAGTATAAAAGGAGTATACTGGTAGTTTTGCGTGTTTGAGCCCAATAAACACAACCTGCATACACATTACTGCCAACCATTTTCCAAAACATACTGTTACGGTACTATCAGAATTGTTCTTCCTGCCTTCCAGACTGCCATTGGTTTCACTTCGTTACTGGGTGCACAAGCAAAGTTTTCAATGGGGGGTAGTCCCAGTCCCAGTCCCAGTCCCGCCTCTCCNCTGGGTGCACAAGCAAAGTTTTCAATGGGGGGTAGTCCCAGTCCCAGTCCCAGTCCCGCCTCTCCCAATGGCCAATCCGACCCTGAGTCAGGCTAACTGCTGTGCTGTTAGCTCTCAATGAGCCCAACGCCGTGTTAACCCATCGTTGTCATGGAGATGACAGGACGCTGAATGTGATTGGATCAAATCAAAGCAGAGCAGACATTCTCACACAGACAGTGGAGCAGTTGGACATTCGGAGCAGCGATGTCTCATGGATAACACAAATAATACATATGAAAATAGAATTTGCTCAGAGTCTGGAGACAGTTGTGGTTCGGTCTGGATCAGATTCCAGACTTTGAAGATGACTGCAATATGCTATCAAAATCAATTTGTAGAGATTTGAAATATGCTTAAGATAAGTAATTAATCAAGTGTTCTTATTTTTGTTCAAAGTTACTTAATTGAACTGGTCCAACACGGAGCTGCACAGAAAACATGTATTTATTATGCTTAAACATGCAAAATCACTGGTATGGTCCTTTAAAATTTCTGTCAGGACATCGTTTACGAGGTGTTCTTTGACAGGTGTTCTTTTCTTCTCCCACAGATGCTGAGGATCAGTGTTTGCATATTATTCTCTAGTAGCAGCAAAATTCTATTAAAGTTGAGTTAAAATACATAAATTGGAACATTTAAAAATCAGTTTAAGTGTGGTCGCTTTGTATGACATTAAACTCTCACAATAGGTGGTGAAACTCAGAACGAAAGAATTCAAATCTTTCTATCATTTTTTATTATCAGCAATGAATACCGTTTTGCTGCAACGTAACATCTTAAATTACAATTCATGAAAAAGTGGAGGGCTTCAGCTTTTTTTCTGATTTCCACCATGATCCACATCGCCTGCGATCGCCAAAGGTTGAGGCAAAGATAAATCTGTGTGTTATAACTGCACCTTCTTTCACTCACGAACGCACACACACTCTGTGAAATAACAAATAATCTGAACTGCAGTGTGTCTCTGTGCACAGAGCAGAGAGTGCCAAGCAGTGTTTGAGGGTCACACAAACAAAGTGAACTGTCTGCTGGTGTCCTCTGTCCCAAACATGCCTGCACGCCTCTACACCGGATCCAGCGACCAGACCATCACATGTTACGGCATCAAGGTAAACACACTTCTGCACATACATGCAAAAAAAAAAAAAACATTTTTTTTTTTTGTGATTTGTGAACAGTTTTGTGCCTCCAGGAAGTAGTTTTGCCGAATGAACGTGCAATTGATTTGATTTCTCTGAGCTGCACCGTCACGTTCATCGTACCGGACGCTGAGCAGTTGCACGTTCCTGGAATACCCAACCATGGAGGAGCCTTAAAGTACCATACCATCCATTTTTCTTGTTTAGCCTAATATATTCAATTTTCATACATGTTACATTACTGACAATCATTTCCAAAAGGATAAAACCATATTTCAGCTTTCCTGATATTTTGCAAAATCTCTTAATCTTTCAAAATCAAATATTCAAGTGATACACCCACCTTAAAAATCCACGTTTCTCCTGCTAATAGTTACACAGCCTTATGAAGTCATGGTCATTAAAATTTTTCGATAAACGCAGGTCTTCTTTTGGGACTATATTCCTTGATGGACACATACATTCACTCCGCAATTTTTATTGCGCTTAAAAGCTAAAATTATGAAACTTCGAAAACACCTGAATACACGTCTTGTTGGCGATGATGGATTACCTATCAAAAGAACATTTCAAGTATTAACAAGTTGATTTTAATAGTGTACCAGAATGAACTGAAACCAATGACGGTCTGGAAGGTAGGAAAAANGTTGATTTTAATAGTGTACCAGAATGAACTGAAACCAATGACGGTCTGGAAGGTAGGAAAAACATTGTTAATTCACTATTCCAGTAGTATGCTTTGGGAAATGATTGTCAGTAATGTTATGTGCATGAAAATTGAATACATTAGGCTCAAACGTGCAAAATGGGTGGTATGGTCCTTTAATCATCCCAAACCATCTCAGCTAGCTCCATTCAAAGCGATGGAGTCACCTCACACCCGAGCTCCTCAGCCTGTCCATCAGGGTCATTCCCAACATCGTGCAGAGGAAACTCGACCACTTTGATCACGTTCTGTCCATCATTACCCAGAGCTCATGAGCAGGTGAAGAGCTGGTAGAGCAACAGACTGGGACGATACCATGGATCAGACCTGGAATATGCTCGATGGATTATTTGTCCCATCTCCAGGAGAATGTGTACAGGACAGCGACACCGGCTACTTTTCTTAGCATGCTGCCTTCCTGATCCAGATCTGGATAAGTGATGAAAAATGGATGTACACTGACCAGCTTGACTTGCATAGCTGAGTTTAATGCTTTAGGAGCTTTGTCTTATAACAGTAGCGAATTATTCATTGAAATATTTATTAAAGGATATTTACCCATCATACATTCAGTTGCACATCTTGCATTCTGTTATTTTACTCTTTTTCTTCTCTTTTGTTTTTGATGTTTTGTCTTTACTCCCAGACAAAGAAGTGCCTGGAGCAGATCTCTCTACCTGACCGGGTGCTGTGTTTGCACATAGCCTGGAACATTCTGTACGCCGGGCTCGCCAATGGATCGGTTGCTAGTTATGACTTAAAGGTGAGTGAAAACCTGTGATTCCTAATCAGTTTTTACTTATAAAAAAAAACATTTGCAGTGTTTCTGGTTAAGGTCTGAACTGGTTTATCCATTATGCACGACTAAGTGTCTCTACTCGCTGTACATTACCACTCCAAAGTTTACAATCACTTATAGTTCTTGCTGTTTTATTCAGTAATAGTGTTTTTTTTAAATTATATGAAACAAACACCAAAATGTATTTTAAGATGTTTTATTCAGTATTTCAAAGTTTTTAAATGATTAATAACAGTATTTTAGTGATTTCTCATCAAAGTTTCCACTGAGATTTAATCTCTGCTTTGTAAATATGAGGCATCAGTTTCTAGAGCATCAGGGAATAATCTAGAATTTCCTAATAATCTCTTGAACCACATTCAGCTTCTCTACATGAATCTGGAATCATTTACAACTCATGTCAGGATTCTGGATGATTATAAAATGTCTTCATTTTTACAGCTTCTTGCAAATTATTTTAAACCTGTAGGTGCAAAATACTAACAGACATATAGAATCATTTTATACATACATATGAAACAAAACTAGTTTTACATGACTGGAAATGTTGATTCTATGTGAAAATCACTAGTGATTCCACACTAGTGAGCGGTAGTGAACGTCTCATTTTGACAATGCTCTTATGGCAGAAAGTCTGTTTTTAAACCATTTTCTGTTGTTAGACGCTGAAGCAGTTGGACATGTTTGAGTGCCACGGGCCACGAGGGGTGAGCTGCCTGGCGACCGCCCAGGAAGGCGCCCGCCGGGTNTTGAGTGCCACGGGCCACGAGGGGTGAGCTGCCTGGCGACCGCCCAGGAAGGCGCCCACCGGGTGCTGCTGGTGGGCTCCTACGACAGCACCATCAGCATACGCGACGCCAGGACTGGCCTGCTGCTGCGCACACTGGAAGGTCACTCCAAAACCGTGCTCTGCATGAAGGTGAGATAGTAAAGCCCTTTCTGTATGTTTTAATCAGCATATCCATCATTAGAAAGCACTGATAGCCGCAGTGTGTTTAGTTTATGCAGCGACTGAATCGACGATGAAACTCTGAAGTTCATTATATTTGTGATTTTGTATCCATTATCAGCCGGCATGCTCAGTTTTGGGGGAAAAAAAAAAAAGGTTTTGAAAGGATCATACCGCCAATTTTGCATGTTTGAGCCTAATATATTCGATTTTCATACATGTAACATTACTGACAATCATTTCCCAAAGCATACTACTGGAACAGTGAATTAAAAATGTTTTTCCTACCTTCCAGACTGCCATTGGTTTCAGTTCATTCTGGTACGCTATTAAAATCAACTTGTTGATACTTGAAACGTTCTTGGGATAGGTAATCCATCATTGCGAACAAAACGTGTATTCAGGTTTTTTAGAAGTTATGTAATTTTAGCGTTTAAGCTCAATAAAAAGCGTAGAGTGAATGTATGCCTCCACCAGGGAATATAGTCCCAAAAGAAGACCTGTGTTTATGGAAAAATTTAAATGACCGTGACTTCATAAGGCTGTGTAACTATTAGCAGGAGAAACATGGATCTTTAAGGTGGGTGTATCACTTGAATATTTGATTTTGAAAGATTAAGAGATTTTGCAAAATATCAGGAAAGCTAAAATATGGTTTTATCCTTTGGGAAATGATTGTCAGTAACATAACACGTATGAAAATTGAATATATTAGGCTCAAACATGCAAAATGGACAGTATGGTCCTTTAAGTTGTACATTTTTAGGTGACCACCTCTGTCAGATTCCAGTGTGAATTGTAACTGAATTTAAACTAGTTAATTTTAAATGAATTAAACCAGCTAAAAGGCATTGATGTAGAGCTACAGAGGACAAGGTAAGTCTGTCAGTAAGTGAAGTATGTCAGCTGAATTAAACTTTGTTTTTGTTGTCAGGTGGTGAATAACCTGGTTTTCAGCGGCTCCAGCGACATGTCTGTTCAAGCTCACAACATCCATGTAAGTCTTTAATATGAGCAAAAAATGTATGGATAGACTGGACATGTGCAGAATGTCTCTGTCCTCTTTTTGGTTTGTTCCTGTTTCTACTTGCTGCTCATCATATGTTTGTTTTTCTGTTAAATTTGCAGACAAGTGAGTTGGTGCGCATCTATAAAGGTCACCCTCACGCCATCACAGCTATTGTCATCTTGGGGAAAGTGATGGTGACGGCTTGCCTGGACAAGCTGCTTCGTGTGTACGAGTTACAGGTACGTACGACTCGTATTTACAAGTCTGAATTTGAAACTATTAAACCCTTAAAATCCTCTGATAAACTGAAAAGATAAATTTGGTTTTCTGAAAAACCTGCAGACATCCTGTTTGATACTTTGGGTCTAAATGACTTATCACTACAAACTTTCTGCACGTTCTCCTCTGAACTTTGCATTTGTTCTTTTCTAGTCACATGACCACCTGCAGGTGTACGGCAGCCACAGCGACATGGTGATGTGCATGGCCATCCACAAGAGCATGGTACGTGCCCGTCTGACTAAATTTACCCTGCAGGCGTTCGTTTTAGAACAGTGGTCACCAACTAGCAGACTCCAGTCCGGATCCAGACCCAGAGAGGCTTTTATCTGGACCTTTGAGCATTTCTTGTGATACGAATATGAACTTATATTTTAAGGTTAGGAGAATTTTCAGCAGGCACAGTGTGGACAGCTCAGTGGGGGCTCTATAGGTCCTCTGGCTGAAGCCTCTTGTCCAATCGTGTGAAGACTCACCGTGCCCTGAAAATTAGCTGAGCAGATGCGCGAGCAGTCAAACATGCAATGAAGTTGCCAAATGGCTCAAAGATCAGAAAAACTAACCACGAAAACCAAGAATTGAAGGATGAGCGGACGTATAAATATGTTTTAATTCTTCCAGCAGCAAACGCTACAAGACCTGTGTGTTTGATCTGTTCCTATTCTGTTCCTAGTCCTTGTGGGAGCAATAAACAAACCTAATAGCAAAGCTTTCAACGACAGAATGAGATTGGGTGGGGTCGGTCAGGGGGGAGGGGTTGTGGTTACGGACCCCACAGCTGGAGATAGCTGAGTAACTGGACCACCTGAATTTTAGTTGAATGCCCCAGTTTTAGAAAAAGGGCTGGATTTTGTTGAAGTTTTCTACTTATTTGAATTCTTGTTCATTGCATCTGAAACTGTTTGTGCCACTCAGATCTACACGGGCTGTTACGATGGCAGCATCCAGGCAGTAAAGCTTACCTGATGAAGAATCATCGCTGCTGGGTAAGAACCTCACCATCCAGCATGGAACTTCAACTACACTTGATAAAATTGCCTTGTGGTGTTTTTTTTTTTTTTATTTGTTTTTATTGAGAGAAGAAAAATAAAACAAAACAGGCATTACATGTGCACCCATAAAGTCACACAGATCACCCTGCAGAAGTCCAAACAAGACCCAACAACCCAACCCAACGTGAATCTCCCATGTTGGCCAATGTCCATATTAAGGTTTTCTCCTGCAAACCATCCACTCCCGTTCAAGTCTAGACCTGCTCAAATATACGTAAATACACTGATAATCAAAGATCAAAACAAAAAATTACAATAATGTATGATTGCCTTTACCAATGGCAGCATAAAACATATATTCCTCTGCTTCTCCCTCTTCTCTCCTTGCTCTTCTTATACCTCCTTTTTTCAGAGTTCCTCTGAACTCAAACAAATGATGGTTAATAAGTGTGATGTATCTAATCCATTTTTGCCAAACCTCAAATTTTTCTTGCTGTAGCCACATGAATAAAGTTATCCGTTCCATAATTAAAATTAAAATTAAAATAAAAAAAAAACTCATAAATGACATCAATCCAATCATTACATGAGGGAATTTCTGTCTTTTTTTTCTTTTGAAAATGTCAGGATTGAGATTTGTATCTTTTTTTTTTTTTTTTTTTTTACTTTTTATTTAGTACTTTTTTGCAGTTTTACAAAGAATACAAGAACAAAACACACACACTCACAAAAACAACCCACAGTGGGGCATAGAGTTTGAATATTCTGATGATATTGACTCAGTTGTCCATAACTGTTCAGTTCACAGGAAGGTAGTGTTATTCTGAGACGTAGGCAATCCACTTCTCTCATTTTCTGTTGAAGCTTCTCCTTTTGATCTTAGAAAGTCATCCTTTCCATCACAAAGATATTCCTGTGTCCATCCACTGTTGAAGCCCTGGAGGTTTAGATTGTAATTGCTTTCTTGCCAGCTCTGAGTAATATTCTAGACAGATACCAATCTTTTTTTTACCAATTACATCCTCTTTTATTACTCCAAGGTGTACTACCTTAACAACTTTAGGGATTTCATACCTAGAATTGAGATTTGTATCTTGTCTCACTTTCACATCACCATTTGTCCTTTGCCTTCTGCACAGTGGACGAACTGCTCGCTGATCTTCGGTGTGGCGGAGCACCTCGTACAGCACCTGGTCAGAGATCACACCAACCCCAAACTGCACACGGTCAAATGTTGCTGGAGAAACTGCAGCACTTTTTTCGCTACACAGCACTCAGTTATGCAGATAATGAACAGAAGCCATCTTGTCGTCACCTGTGGAAGTTTAAATTCTCTCTGTGTTCCACAGTTACAGTCATAACAGTTACACAGACTCATTCATAAACCACAATCGCATATTCAGTCTGGACGATTAAATACTTTCTCCACTAGGGGGCAGTGTGAGAGCTGAAAATCATTTCACATTGGCTCAGGAACACCTTTAAAGCTACTTCCTGTTTTGCAGGAAGTAGCTTTAAAGGTGTATTACAAAGATGATAATTGGGCAGATCAGCGTTTTACCTGTGAAGGAGTTGAGCTGGAGAAAGAACGCTGCTGTGCCCGACCAGCTTCTCATTCAAACTTTCAGCCATTTTTCTTTTTTTTTTAATAAATTTCTGTTCTCTTTGAGCAAGAGTCCGACCAACAAGCGTGTTTCAGCCAATATTTGCTTCTAACAGATACATCAGCATCACTGTTGCATGTTAGCAGTTTTGAAAAAAATAAATTGAAGTATGCAAATGTTTACAGGCTGTATTGTTAAAAAAAAATCAAGTATTACTTGGATTATATGTATTTGTAAAACTCTTCAGTATGTGGGAACTTTTGCCAACACACAGGCTGGCTGAGAATGTAAAAGTGTGTGTGTGTGTGTGTGTGTGTGTGTGTGTGTGTGTGTGTGTGTGTGTGTTTTTTCACGGCTCTTATCAGTATAAAAAGATGTAATGAGTGTTTTGATGTCCTGCAGGAGCTGCCTGAACACATGCAGAGCCACGTGGAGAAGGACAGCAAGATGGAGTCCTGACAGAAGCAGTGAAAGCTGATTTTTAGCCTTTTTTTTTCCTCTCCAGATTTTTAAGTTTAATTAGCATTCAGCCCCTTTTCATTTCCACTTTTCCTATGTATTTGTAGGATTTGACTTCCTAATTACATCTGTTTTTTGTCTGACTTTGGTCTTACTCTTAATTGGAACATTCCAACTCAGAGATTGATCATAAATAAAGTGTATTATTTATTTGATTTGATCATTAAAATGGTTTTATGACCGAGACAGGCGGTGTTACCACTTGAAGCCAAGTTATAAGCCTTTCTGTGCCTCATTCAGCCTGTAATGAATATATAAAAGTTGTTAATAGTGCTTGTGATTAATATCTGTGACAGTATACAGGATGAATTGTAATCATCTGTTTGCTGTAAATTTATAAGTAATTAACTTTTACTTTTGTGACAAAATTGTTTCTTCACAGGTTGCTTTGTGATCACTGAGTAACGTTTGCATGCAGAAGGAACACTCGTTTTAAGCAGTCTTTTCTCCTGGGACTATATTCCCTGGTGGAGGCATACCTTTTCTTCCATGTTGCTCCGTGTCCGTTAAGTAACTTTAACAAAAAAAAAAAAAAAAAAANAAAAAAAAAAAAAAAAAAAAAAGTGGTTCTCTGTGATGGGTTATGTATCAATTTCAAGTCTGTACAAGTTGATATTTTTCATAGAATACTGGAATGGACTGAATCCAGTGGCAGTCTGGAAGGTCGGGAAAAATAATTTGAAATTTTGCTGCTCCAGCAGTGGGTTTTGGAAAATGGCTGACAGTAACATAATGTGCACATAGGTAGTATTTATTGTCTTTAAAAAAAAAAAATCAACAGCCGTCCATGTAGAGAAGCGTGTAGAAAACGTTGGTGCAGCCACATCAGGATTAATAAGTTGATCTAAGAGTACATGGTCAGCTGGAGCCACTGCAAAGAGAAATGTAAAGAAAACGAAAGAAAAATGTAATGTATTTTTTTAAAGGGGACATACAGTATTATATGTGTAATTTTCATACTGTTGTTTTCATTTAGGATCTATTTTAAAACCTTTGAAAAGCTTTATTATGTAAAAACTGCACTTTTATTCTCCCTTGCTGCAGCAACTTTGTACTGAAAACTGCCTCTTTAAAGGATAATATCATTGATTTTTGCATGTTTGAGCCCAATATATATAACTTGCATACTTTATTAATAACAATTTCCCAAAATATAATACTAAATACTGGATTTGGCAATATAGCATGAAAAATAAAATATGGTTTTGTGTTTTGGAAAACGGTTGTCAGTAATGTAACATGTATTTATTGGGCTCTAACATGCGAAATCACTTGAAGGGTCCTTTAAAGCTAACTCTCAATAATGAAGCTTTCAGGGCAGTTCAGCACCTACGGGTTTGTCTTACTGGATGCATTTTTATGGGTGCCAACCTCAAAGTTTTGCAACTTTGTCGATATTAACAAATACTATTATATTAAACTATAAAAAATGAGGAATTTAAAAAAAAGCATAATAAGTCCCCTTATAGTTTTAAATAATTTTATAGTTCATTTGTGTCACTCAAAATCACAAGAATATCTTAAAGAATTTTACAAGAAATCTTCCCAAAAAAAAAAAACAACAGCAGAATGAAGTACTACAGTATGCAACAACATACATACATGTATTAGAACATGTGATATATAAAGAAATACCTCCAGGACATTGAGCTTGATTATTCCATCTCCATCTTTGTCAAAGGCATTGAAAGCCCCTAAAAGACACAACAGATCACCTTTAATCAGTCACACGTCAAAAGTTTAACTGAACTCATGCAGTAGAACAAAGATCAAATCAGTGCTGAAGGACCACACCAGTCGTTTTAAGTTTGAGCCCAATGAGTACAACCTGCATACATGTTACATTACTAATAATCATTTTCCAAAACATAAAACCATGTTTTAATTTTTTGTGTTATTTTGTCAAATCCCCTAATCTTTAAAAAAAAATCAAATGTTAAGGTGATATACGTACCTTAAAGGACCATACCATCCATTTTGCATGTTTGAGCATAATATATTCAATTTTCATACATGTTATGTTACTGACAATCATTTTCCAAAGGATAAAACTGTATTTCAGTTTTCCTGATATTTTGCAAAATCTCTTAATCTTTCAAAATCAAATATTCAAGTGATACACCCACCTTAAAAATCCATGTTTCTCCTGCTAATAGTTAC
>VXCM01001112.1:0-114190 GCA_014773175.1 Lucifuga dentata
TGAGGACCAGGCATGCAGAAATGGCAGGTGAGTGGCTGACCAGACATGCAGAACTGTGACAAAATGCAAAAGCAGGGATAGGTTTTGTGTGTGTATGTGTGTGTGTGTGTGTGTGTGTGCTTGCGTGTGCACGTGTGCATTGGGAGGTGTATAGCGTAAAGCAGCATGCAGGAACAGAGACGGACAGCAGAATCTCCTGTCCATAACACACACTCACACATACACTGGTCCTCCCCCAGGCTAATTCTTCCATTCCACATGATTCATCTCTCTGACACACGGGTCATCAGCTCAACATGGTAATGAATGAATGAATTCCACAGCATGCTGAATTAAATGACGATCACAAGATGGGCCCTGGACGTCTTAGTCAACCTGTCTCTTGCATTAAGGTTATATAAGTGAGGGAGTGGAAAAGGATGTGTGTGTGTGTATGTGTGTGTGTGTGTGTGCAAAGCTGAGTTCATTTTATTCACAATTGCATCCTGACTTTGCTCTTTTGAGGATTATGGAGGTGGCAGATAGCTTCAAAGAGTTTCATTTTCAAAGGTCATTAGGAGATATTTGTGCTCTCAGTTTCTTGATCCGGCAGAAAATAGAAAATCTTTCCGAATCACTGAGCCTTTATCAACAGAATCTACTGTGGCCCTACTGCTCTCTTATAGGTACTACTGAAGAGAGATGTAATTATTTTTCAGCAGCCATAATAAACTGGAACTGATGTGGAAAGATTGAGAAAAGCAAGTTGCATTCCAATTTGGTCGCTTCTAGAGGTCAGCTGAAATTTCATTTGATGCAGTTTGTCCTTCCATTTGCTTCCAGTTTGATCTTTTTCCAGAATTTGGAAATGGAAAATAAATGATTGTTGATGTAGAACATTCTAATTGTAATGAAATGAGCCTTGCACATGTATCCCATTCTGTATTTTCTATTTTCTCTGTATTTTATATTGATGATTCAGATCCAGATTCAGGAAGATTTGTTATAATTAAAATAACAGACTGACAGGATTATGAAGCCAGAGCTGAGGTATGCTTTCTCTGGTTGCTTTCTAGTTTTATTAGACTTTTTTGTGCTATTTTTGTTCTTTTTTGTCTCTGTGTAATTATAAACCATACATCAAAAACATACGAATGCATTTTTTTTTTTTTTTTAATTAAATTTAGAGGACAAATAGGCCTTGGACCAAGAAACAGGACTACATTTGGTGATTTGGAGCTGGGATTCTCTGCATACAAATATCTTTTCAGGGTCAACAACATAAATTTCACTTTAAATATAAGCAATAGGAATGATGATGATGATGATGTGGGCGTAACAGCCTTAGTGGATTCTGTTTCTCCACTGTGCTTCAGCCTGGTCTTCCCCAACGTGTCATCCTGTGTCCACATCCCATTAGCTTTCTGTTAAAGTGCCTCCATAACACACAGGCCTGGAAGCTAAAACAATCCCGTTCATCCCGACTACAGCAGTGTAAGCGTGATTCTTCCTGGTTGTCTAATAGGAACGCTGTGTGCCATGTGACTGCGTGTGAAGCCATTTACTGTGTGCAGGCAGGGAGGGGGCACAGCTCCCTCTGGCACTTTACTAGCTGGGGGGGGGGAGGGTTGGAAGATGCTCTGGCTGCATGCAGCAAGAACATAGAGCGGGTGAGCAGAGGGAGGGGTAGTGTGTGTGTGTGTGTGTGTGTGTGTGTTAGTGCTCACAGGAATTCAAGAAAGTCTCAAGTTCTTGTTTTAAAGGACCATACCAGTGATTGTTTGAGCCCAATATATACAATCTGCATGCATGTTGCATTACTGACAACCAGTTTCCAAAATATAAAACTAAATTGTAGTTTTCCTGTTATTTTTTCAAATCCTCTAATCTGTCAAAATCAAATGTTCAGGTGATGCAGCCACCTTAAAATTTAATGTTTCACTTTCTAACACTTATACTCAATTGTAGAAGGCATGGTTGTTTAATTTCCTGGCAAAACCCATCTTCTCCTGGTGGAGAAATGCATCGTCTTCCGTGCAGCTCTGTGTTGGATCAGTTAAATAAAGTTACTTCTGCAAAAACAAACAAACAAAAAAAAAAAAAAAAACCCNAAAAAAAAAAAAAAAAACCCTAATAAGACATCATGTTCACTGTGATGGATTACATATCCAAGCGTGTTTCAAATCTGTACAAGTTGATTTTAATAGCGTACTGGAATGAACCAAAGCCAACGATGGTCTGGAAAGTAGGAAAAAAATTATATGTTCACTTGTGTGTATGCATCCGCAGTTGCCCATTTCTACGTGTGCATTTACTCCAGCCCAATTACAAGAAGCTATTGTCGTTACCACGACCACGATTTGTCACTGTCAGTCAGTGACCTGCAAATGTCATCACTAATTCCAGCTGAAAGATGCCGCTATTAAAGTTAGCGTTAGCAAAGAAAAGGAAAGTTGATCAAGAGAACAGAGAATTCAAAGAGGAAGGGACGGAAAAATATGCATTCAGTCTCCCGAAGTCCAGCACCAAACCTGTGTGCCTGATATGCGTCAACACAGTGGCATCGTAAAGCTGAGGTGAAGACAGCAAAACTTTCTCAGATTAAAGCTTCACATGAAGCCACAAACAGATTGTCTGTCAGATCTATGACACAGCAAGAAGGAGCAGCCGACGCCCAACTCAGAGCAGCCTGGTTTCTCTGATCAGAAGTTGGAATGGAGAGTTGAAGCTAAGTTACATGACAACTTGTTGAATGAAGTTTTTCTTATGTTATGGACAGCTTTGTGACTTGTATTTATTTCACTGTTGTTCTGGACCTCTGGCCTTTGTAAAATCCATATGTGAACCTTTAATTAAAAAAAAAAAAAGTCTGAGTACCCCTGCAATAGACCATTGAACTTGTTTAAAGATAACTTAACTATTAATTCTTCAGTTTTTTTTCATGCAGACTATAAACACACATCTGAAAAGTGAACTATACAGTTGAGATATTAATATACCAAAACAATTAAGAGATGGGTCAATATTTATTAAGATAAAATCAAGGTTTCAACAATGCTGCCTTCCTCAGAGTTTATAAATGGAGGTACTACTCAGATGTTGGTACCCAAGGGCTGCGCCATAGCATACCATTCATGATAATACCATATAACTTTTTTATATGATCAAATTAGTTATTTGCAATATTTATCAGCTATGGGGTGTGGAATCAAATGAAGGCTGTCGGACAGGCAAACTTGGTATAAACAGTCTTTAAGTGAAAATACAGGCAGAACACAGGGCAGGCAGAGAGACAGAGTGAACTTCCAGAATCAGGCTGACAAGCCAAAAAGGGCCGAGACAAAATACACAAACTGGGAACAGAGCAAGGTAACCAGAGAAACCACGGGCAGGAAAGCAGGAATATGAACATATATCTGGACAAAGCTAGAATCTCAACTAGAGAATGGAAAAACTAGAATAATGGCAAGATGCTCGACTCTGAACAAAACATACAAGAAGATCTGGCCAGAAACAAAGGAAAGCACCAGCACATGTAGACGCAGACTTGATGACAGATAGAAATCGGGTGTGTGGAGGTCAGCTCATTGTGGAGGGAAAATCAGAGAACAAGCAACAGGTGGAAGATCAGAGGAATGAAACAGCATGGGGTACTCAAAGGTGACAGCTGCTGGATGGAAGCTGAAATGCAGATTCATGACGATGATATTGCAGCTTGATGACATGTTAATGAATTTTCACATCACGCGCAACAAGATGAAACAAAACAAGCATGCCCAGAAATAGCACAGTCAGTAGCAGAGTTCCTAAAAAGGAGCTACCTATGTTGTCTGGAAATGGTTTAGCTAAAAGGCTAACTTGTGCTAACTGAATGCAGAATCGTCAAGGTGAATACCAAGAAAGTCACATGAGGAGACGAGTCAGGCAGCTGATTTGTGACGCAATGCAATCAGACAAGGACTCATATCAAGGACAATCAGACAAGACAAGAATCATAGCAAAAGCAAACGGTGGAGTGAAATTAGCAAAGCGGTGACTTGCTGTTGTGATGTATGAACAGTGTTAGCCCAGCAGCTACGCTCACAGTTGAGGTTTTCGCCTCAACTGCAGCATCATAGATGCTATTTAGCACCTAAAGCAATATCATAACCTGCCTAAGTTCATTTCTTCAGACATCATAATTTTATTTGGTGATAGTATTTATATTTTATACAGTACTGAAGATTAGCATGTCAAATTAATTATCAAGTCATTATCAAGTTAACATTTGTAACTTCAAATATTACAGGATTTAGTTATTTATACTATTACATTAAACATTTCACTATAACTATGACTATTTTTACATTTCTATTTATACTGTTAGTGTTTACAGTATTCCTTACTTCTGCAATCACAAATACAACATTATTTTGTGGTACATATTGTCTTGAAAATCGTGATAGTTGTCATACCATGTAACCTTGAAAATATATGATATTTTAAGGCTACATCGTCCCCTATGCAAGGCATTAAGGTTAACATAGAAATGTGGCGCATAGAATCATATAGCATGTAGAATATGTAGATACATCATATATGCTATAGAAGTAGTCATTAGCTCCAGTCAGATTTTAAAAGATGGCAGGGGCCACTATGAAGTCCTACAAGAAAAAAACAGTCAAATTAAATATAATAGAGGCTTATGGGGAGCTCATAGCTTACATGATTTAAAAAAAAAACTGATTCATGATTCTAATAAATGTTTATGGACAAAGGCACCATAAAAAGGGGGGAAGGTTAACTAGCCAATTAAATGCCTCTGCCAGAATGATCAAAAATCCTGTGATACATAATTTAAAAAGGAACTGTTATCAGAGAACAATTTGGATTCATTTTGTTTTAAACAATCATTCTGTCAGCCCTGTGATAGACTGGTGATCTGTCCAGGGTGTACCCTGCCTCTCGCCCTGTGACCGCTGGGATAGGCTCCAGCGCCCCCGTGACCCTCAACAGGACAAACGGGTACAGAAAATGGATGGATGGATGGACAATCATTCTGTTTCAGGTTTTAGGACTTTTCTAGAAATGAGTGTCCGTGTGTTAAAATAAGACAATAAAGCAGATCACTGCACAAAAATCACAAAAATTGTCTCTTACGTCTAGAAAATTATTCCAGAGTAGATTGCTGTGTGATGCATTTTAGGTTTATCAGTCAGATTTCCTTTTATCAACAAATGATACCGAGAGAGAGAGAGAGAGAGAGAGAGAGAGAGAGAGAGAGAGAGAGAGAGAGAGGACTTTTTGAAGCACTGTGTGTTATTTAACATGCTTGTCATAAATGGCAAAATTCATGGCAGAAATAAATCCAGTTTTATAACATAAACTTCTAAAATAAGCTTGAAAGAAATTTTAAATTTCCAGGTTTAGTTACCTTTAACTAATATTTCTAAAGTTTAATTGCTATATGATAATAAACAGGCTTAAAGCAAATTTATTATCACTTAGTTTTTATTGTTGTTGTTACATTTTTATGATAATGAATCCTTAAGCCATTTTTGCTTATCCCCACTGACAGAGTTAGTGAGTGAGAGTAATAAATGGAAAGTAATAAATGAGAGTATATATAAGATTTTATGTTTGATTTTTATTCCATTCTGGACTCCAGCATTGTATACCACAGGCTCTCTCAAAACAAAAGCAGCCATATTGAATGTGTTCATGTGCAGTTGGTATTGTCTGATCAGGCTTTGTGAGTTCAGTCTCCTCCCCCATGTTGAGTGGGGAAAAAAAAAAAAAAAAAANAAAAAAAAAAAAAAAAAACTTTCTAGGAGAGCACAGAATCATTCATTCATGGTGAAGTTCACTCACACGAAGATGTGCAGTGTGTGTGCACAGCGCCTGAGGGAGGCTCGCTGTAGCATGTTTGTCATACATTCACATCAACGTCCACGGACGGCTCATTATGATAATTCATGGGTCGCGAAATGAGAATGTGCTGCTGGGCTCTTGAGGCTTTGCGTGCCTTTTTCATCAGTTTAATGTATGTTTTTCTGATTCTGAACCGAAGGTCAAGTGCTATGATCTTTTTATGTCTTAGTTTAGTGTATTTGTGATTTGATTTCTTATCATGCTGTGTTCAGATCAACTAAAATTCCATTGTGCCAACTTCTATCTCAGGTTTCATGTAGAAATTTAACAGATTTGGGAGTTTAAAAGTGAACTAGTCATCAACTAAAGAGGCAAAATATAACAAGTAACATTTCCTAGTGTGATTTTGAAGTGAAAGTAGTTTTTATTTTTACCTCCGCCATGGAGCTTATGTGATCACCGGTGTTTGTTTGTTTGTTAACAGGATATCTCAAAAAGCTGTAAGGATGGATTTGGATTTAAATTCGGGGGACAGATAGACAATGTCGGGAGGAAGATGTGATTAAATTTTGGGGGTGATCTAGATCATATTTTGGATGCAGGATCCAGAAGAATTTTTTAGCCTATAAAATCAATTCTAATGGGCTGATTTTGATGAAATTTAGCATTTAGCATGGTGGCTCTTTATTTTATTTTATTTATTTATTTTTTAATCAAAGAAGAACAAGAAGACCTGCTAATTTTGGTGGTGATCCAGGGTGGTGGGGGAGTGTTTTGTTTTGTTTTTTTGCTGCAGATTTTGTTGGCCTTGGCAGAGGTATGCTCTCTTGGAGTGCCTCCTTGCACTACGAGGTTTAATCCAGTTGAATTGGATTAGAGTTTGTTTTCCCCCTTGATACAAGTCATTTGGGCACATTTGAACAAAGCAAGTACACCAAATCCCTCTGGGGACCTTTGGAGGAAGTGGTGTCTCAGATGGTCACAGACCAACTCTGGAGAGGTTAATTTATGGTGGGAACATGATTTTGTGAACTAGATCAGAACCAACTAATTGTCACGATAAGTTGACACTCTGTCAATATGATTCATAATTCATAAGTGAGGATAAAGACCATGTTTTCAGTTGCTAAAGGGGGCAACATGCGTAAGCAAAAGCTCTATCAAATGCACCATGCCGCATTTTAGGATGTGTACTGCCTTTGGCAAGCACACTTAACAAGTGAATGGACGCAGGCAGCTAATGATTTCTGTTTAATTTTGTCTGAGCCTGGGTGTTCAAATGTAGGTCACAGGGTGATTCACTGCACAATCATCATTGTACCACAAAAACAACAACATGGTGATGCAGTTTGAAAGCTGAGCCTGATTTCTCCTCCTATTTGGGTCTTACCTGTGGGTGTGTCCCTCTGTCTGTCTTGATCATTTTCATTTTGTTCACCGCTCAACGCTCTCAGTATTTGCCCATATAATTCTGTACAGACATCCTATTGGCCTTGACAAGAAAGGTCTTGCCAGACGCTCATTTGGAAATGGGTTGGGGGGGCTGCATCAGTGGCTCGATTGAGATGCATCTGAGGATATTGGTCTTAGTCTGGGTTACTACAGTCGCTGGTGACATGGCTGTAGCTTAGATCAGAATCTTGACAATTTCCTATTCCTTCAGACATGCTCATTAATGTCACCCCAATGTGACAGCGAGGACAATTTGCAGTGCTGCTTTCTACACACTTTGTTCCTTGTTATGCTGCGCTGTCAAACGAGTATTTGTATTCCAAACTGTTGTGACAGCAAAACTTTTCCTAGCAGTAAAATGTGTTGAATGTCTTACTGGCATAAATGGTTTATGATGGCACAAGCTTTGACTCCATGGTGGTGTGCACCAGAGATCTTTATGCAAATGTCCTCGAACCACCAATTTAGATTAAAGAAAACAAAAGCATGAACTGTAAACAATGTACATACCAGCATTTTCTTTATGGGTTGTTACATGATAATCGATGTATGAACAAAGCCAGAGTGCTGCTGGTCTACTGGACCGATTTACTCCTCAGGCAGTTTTATCAGATTCAGTGGCAAGCTCAAGATCTGAGCTTGACATTATTGTATAAGCTTGTTACATCTTAAAGGGTCACACCAGTGGTTTTGCATGTTTGAGACCAATTTATACAACCTGCATACACGTTATATTACTGACAACCATTTCCTGAAACATACTACTGGAACAGCAAATATTAGAGATTTTTTTTTTTTTTTTTTTTNTTTTTTTTTTTTTTTTTTTGACCTTCCAGACTGCCATTGGTTTCAGTTCCTTCCAGTACACTTTTAAAATCGACTAGTAGAGATGTAGAGACTTGAAATATGTAATCCATCACAGTGAAGACAACATCTACTAAATTTTTTATCGAAGTAACTATTTAACCAGTCCAACACTGAGTTGCATGGAAGAAAATGTATGTCTCCGTCAGGAAAAGATGCTTTTAACAAGAAAGTAAAAACAATTACTGTATCTCTTCTACATTCGGACGTATGTTTTAGCAGGGGAAACACTGAATTTTAAGGTGGGTAAATCACCTGAACTCAAAACTTTGATTTTGAAAGATTAGGGCATTTGGCAAAATAACAGGAAAACTAAAATGTGGTTTTATGTTTTGGAAAATGGCTGTCAGTAATGCAACATGTAAATATTGGGCTTAAACACGCTAAATCAGGGCCAATTTATGGTAATGTATGTATATGTACACATGATAGCTGCAGCTCCTGTGTTTGTTTGAAGCTTTACCTGTTTACATCCACAAGAAAGAAAATGCAATACTTATACAAATCTTGGGGGCAGTAAGCAAGTCAGATGATCTCATGTACCATCTCTATTTTCACTAGTGCCACTGTTTCTTTCACTTTCGCACCATCGACTGTCGCCAAGTAGTTTTAAAGTGTTGACCAGGCATAATTTGTGTTTCAACCCTCGCATTGCCTCCTAGTGCATGTAGCATTTATTCATCCAAGCATGCAAGTGAGTATGTGAGCATCACCACTTGCAGCTAGCAACTGTGTGGGTAGGTGTATAAATAAATGTGTAAGTTAAATAAATCAGGCTTAATGCTGTCCATTTTCCAGTTTCACTTCTCACCAAAAAGATGCTTTAGGGTAGATTGCTGGAGCATTGATTGTGGGGCTGTACTCAGCATACTCAGCACCAAGCAAATAAGAAGCACAAAACTCCAGCAGAAAACTCGTACAGACTTTCATTCTTTTTCACATGGTGCTAAAAATGGATCTTAGCAACCAGTTACATAACATTAATTTGACCTTTTGACTGAATGAGATTTTATCCTGTTTTGAAACTTGTAATTGACAGGATGTGTGTATTTGTACACTGATTTTTGATTTCATGCTCTGTGTTTGTATATTTATGGATAATTGTGTAAATGTTTGTTTTGCAAGTGTGAGTTTTTATAATATTTGATATTTGTTTTATGGTCACCTTCCCAGAGATTGCAGATGGAAATTAGCTGATAGCTAAATCTGGCACAAAGCATCTCTTCTCAGTTTGAGATTAATGTGTGTATGTGTGTGTATATGTGTGTGTATGTGTGTGGGCCCTGCTTAAATAAAACAAAATATAAATATCTGGTGAGATTTTGGTCAGAATTCATTGGTAAATGAAATGATAATTGGTTTATAAATGGTCAGTCTTGTGACATGGTCAGAGAAGCTTCATTGCTCCTTTACTTCTTTGGTTCCATGTCAAAAATGAGGACAGGAGAGATCAGGATGAAGATGTTGACAGTCAGAGCTGGAGTTGAAATTTTGGGGTACATGGCTAGAAAATTATTAGCTTTAGATGTCTTTTATGCAGCAGTGTCGCTCACAGCTGGAAATGGCGACTCAGTCATTGATCTGATCATTCTGAATGAGTCTTTGCTATGAATGATTGGAACAAACTTGCTGGATGATAGACATTTGTTATTTTTATTTTTTTGTCAAGAAGCCACTTTAGTACATTGTCAGGCCCTGACTGATGCCCCATTTATACAGGAATAGTATTACCTGGGTCCCTCATGTGATTTGTAATTAAAGCTTAGGTTGTCTTTGATCTTTATCACATGTAAATCTGATGTGTTTCTAATTTTTAAAGTAAAAACTCCGCTGAGGATTACCATGCAAATGTCATTAGTTCAGTATCTTGGTAATTGGAGTCTTTTTTTTTCTTTCACACATTTCCCGTGCTTTGATACATGCCATGTATCAATGCCATTTGAGGTTTTAATATCATTTTCAATCACTGCTCCTCAGCAGCATGGAGACTCATTTGGAAAAGCACCAAGCTTAAAATTTCAAATGATCAAGATATGAATGACGTGCATTGCGGTGCTTGATAAGGCTAAATATAAGCAATAGTCAAATATATGAAGTTCAGTCATATCGGGTACAGATTGATCCAGATTCTAGTGAAGGCTTCATTTATTCTATATCAGTGAAAATATGAATACCAAAAAAAAAAAAAAAAAAAAAAAAAAAGGCAGTACAGTATAGCCCCAAAACATATTTTTGAATATCCTGATGAAACTCACTCCTGGACAATCAAATGGAACATCAGGTTCATACACAATTTTGCAGATACATTTGAGGTTGATTGACCATTTTTATCCTGCTGTGGTCAAATTAATCTGGATAGGTCTGAAACAATGAATGGTGAAAAACTCAATAGGTATTTGGCTGCAAACGCCTGCACAGACATTCTGATGTGGCATGACTGGCCACTTCTGGATCAGAGTCAACAGACTAAAGAGACATTTTTCTCTTCAAACTAAATGTTTCCATGTTTTTCGATTTAAATATTTCACAAAGGGTCCTAGTAGTAGTGCTCTGTGGTGTAGAATTTCTGTAGTTATGATTACATTTTAGTTGAGATAATATTTTTTCGCCTCTACCATTTTTTAAAATACATTTTCAATATTAACTTTAATTTCAGTTTAGTTGTTTGGATGAGTTTTTTGTTTTTCAAATATTTTATTAGGTTTTTATTCAGTTTTAGTTCTTCTGATCACCTGTACAATCCAATGTATTTCAATACAACAGCGCTGCAATAAATCATACATTTGTCAAGCTTATAATTTTTTGTTTTTGTTGGCATTGAGTCAGAGAGGTGTCGATTTAACTCAGTGGTAATTATTGAGGCCACATTTTGTTTGCACTGTAGTTGGAGGTGTTTCTAATATTGTGTCTCTTTAATGTGTGTAAATGAGGGTGGACAATATTTTACTATTTTTTTTTTTATATCAATACTGAATGTCATGCACAACAGCGTGTACACATACAGTATCGTGTAGCATATGTGTAGTCTAACAGCAGCCATTGCATACAATACAATGTCTTTAGAAAACAACACTGTTCATTGTCCAACATTCAAGTTTTTAAGTTTTCCGGAGCTTCACAGCAGCACATGAACACATCACACACAGGCCTCTGAATATAGCTTTCTGAGTATGACATATTAACCTCAGGCTTTACAGTAACAAATACAGCCCCCTCCACAAATATCGGCACCCTTGGTAAATAAAAACAAAATGAGCCATGAAAAAAAAATGTCTTTATTGTTTATCCTATTTATCTTTCATTCAAAATATTAACAAAAATATAACCTTTAATTAAAGTAAAATAATTGACAGGAAAAAGAAATTGTTATCATGAAACAAATATTTTTCTTAATCGGCCTGGTGGCGTCTGATCATAGTTTTGCAGACTTTCTGACCTCAAAACCCAACTAATGTCTGCAATTCTCCAGCTGTGATGCTTGGAGATTCTTTGGCCACTCAAACCATCATCCTCACTGTGTGGAGTCAATATAGACACATTCTCTTCCAGGACCATTGAGAAAAATGTTTGTTTCATGATAAATGAAAAGGTATGTAGTTTCAGTTTAACAGCAGCATTATTAACCTCCCACTTAGCCATGCACACAGCCTGAAATATTCTATAATAAAATATTATTATTATTATTGTTTTTATCCAAACTAATAAGCCAACACAATTGTTGATTTCTGTACAAATCTCCTCTGTGTTCTCCTCCTCCTCCTTCTCTTCTTCTGTGAAATTGGTGAATTGCTCCATTCTCTGTTGAAGTCTGTAAGTCAGAAGGTTTTGCAGAAAGGCCAGCTCTTTGAGTGTTTGGTTTGAGCCTCATGCAGCCAGACAGCTGGAGGTGTTTGTGTGACCATGTTGCTGAGATTTGTCCGTCCTCACTGTGTGACACTCGGGTGGATTCTGACAGATAAATGACTGGATGTGATTAATAACTTGTCGTGCTGATTCTGGGGCATGTGGGACGCTGTGGGGGCACCTCCAGGACAACTTGCTCCAAAACATCTCCAAAAACTTCAATGTGATGCCGAAAAAGAATTTTCACATGATCGCTTTGCTTTTGACAACCATAGAAACCAACTGTGTAAATGCTGAACTACATACACAGAGACAGCGCCAGACAAGAACTGCAATGAAGTGAAATTAGCCAGTCAGAATTTCCTCCACTGTAACATAAACTGTCATCACCTATACAAAAATTGCCACCTTTGAGGGAAATTGCTTTTATTAAATATGTACACTAAATATATGTACATTAAATATGTACACTACCACTCAAAAGTTTGGAATTACTATTGATTTTCACATAGAATCAGTGTTTCCAATAATGTAAAAGTAGTTTTTTTTTTTTTTTTNTTTTTTTTTTTTTTTTTATATGGCAGTAAAATGACTTTACTATGTCTGTTAGTATTATGCACCTGCACAGGTTTAAAATAATTTGCAAGAAGCTGTAAAAAAAATTAAGACGTTTTACAATTGTCCAGAATCCTGACACGAGTTGCAAATGATTCCAAATGCATTTAGAGAATTTGTATGTGGTTCCAGAGATCATTAGGAAATTCTAGATTATTCCCTGATGCTCTAGAAACTGAATGTCTCATATTTGCAAAGCAGTGATTAAATCTCACAGTGGACACTTTGATGAGAAATCACTACAATAGTGTTATTTATCAGTTAAAAGCTTTTTTCCCAAAATATTTGAAATACTAAATAAAACATCTTAAAATACATGTTGGTGTTTGTTTCATATAATTAACAAAAAACACTATTATTTAACAAAACAGCAAGTACTACTTAAATGACAGATGATTCTAAACTTTTGAGCAGTAGTGTATAGGATAGATTGCTGCATTAATTTGAAGCACTGATGCACATTCTCCATAATTAATGGTGCACATGCTCCATAATTAATGCTAATTAATATTCTCAAGATGCAATACCTACAAAAATTATGGGGGCAGTAATGTGAATTTTTGTCACAGCAGCTCAACAGAGATGACCAGAAATGGCTGAAAGTTTAAAGAAACTGACTGAGCCCAGCGAGATTTGTTTAATGGCCTCATGTAACATCTCCGTTGTTGCCTATTCTTTCACCTTCATAACATAAATAACATACTGATCTCCTCACTACCTGCATCTTTGTTTACACCTTTGAACAAAATTGGAAGTATTTCTTAAAGTATTCTAGTACCGATGAGGGATGGTATATGTTTCAGGTCTCTCTTTGCTTCCCCGGTAGATATCATATTTAATCTTTCAAATTGAGGACATACGCAACTGTGTGTGCATGCATATGAGTAGTTAAAATCGAGCATAATCCTCCAGTAAGAGGTTCTGTTTATGAGCGCATAAAGTAAAACAAGGAAAAATACCCCAGACTATATCAAAGCGTTTAACTTGACTCTTTATTTTTCTGGTATTTCTGAGTTCTTTTTAAATCCACACATTTATTTTGTTATCACATCATTTCATTAAACATTCTGCTATTCTTCAGGCTTTAACATTTCGTTTCATTCATTGCGCGTAATAGACCACGTGAATAGCTGTCAGCTTCCTGGCTGAATTTATTTTCTGTAATTCTTGGTTGAAGTGTTTAACACTTATATGAGATATTTAGAGCATTTTAATATTGTTTTAATTTTTCTAAGTTTTTTGCAGATTATTTTGCAAAGTCTAGACTTTTTGGTAGGCTTTTTGGCAGAAATGTCCAGATTTCCTTGAGCCAAATTTTGTCATCCTGTCTAGTGAGGAATTTCATACAGTGCAGGTGACAAACAAAAGTCAAATTAAATAAAAGTTCAAAACTATATTTATAAATTAAACTTTCTTTGTTGAATCATTTCATAACTAAGTGCTGTTGCAGAGGAAATTTCTCCCTAGTCATATTGTGACTTTCTACCAGCAGTTCTGTGGTGTTTGTTATTTTAAGAGCACAGGCTTCCATGTCACGAACAAAGAGATCCTCAAGCCAAAATGTTATACATGGAGGCATCCACCCGCAGGTGATCCAGAGATCATTCCACACATGAGTTTCCCCTCTGTGGTCTCTCTGTTTCCACAAAAGAGCAAACCGACACTGTGACTGTTGTAGTTGGAAGATGAAATAACAGCGGTTTACTCACGCTGCAGAAGCAGTACCTGAGGTGAAATCTCTTCATCCGACAGGCACCACAGAGTCAGTGTATTAAGACATGAGCAGGATGAGCGAGTCTGATACGCTTTTACAATAAAAGCTCTCAGTTCTCTTCCTTCAGAATAACTTCAAACCTGTTTTATATAGGGGAAATGTTTTTACTGCACTGAACCTTTGAGGTCCAAATCTTGGGTAACTTTTACAGCTTTGTGGCAGAAATCTGTTGCATTGCAACTTCTCAAGTGCTTTGACACAATTTTCACACTGAGAACCGAGCTTCAACGTGAAAAATCTTCAGATGTAAAATTCTACTAATGCTGCTTTGGGCTCAAGACCTCATGGAGCATTTTAAATGAAACAGTTCAGTAAATGAGCTAAAAGGACTATACCTGTGGTTTTGCAGGGTTTGAGCCCAATAAATGCTACCCACATACATTTACATTAGTGACAACCATTTTCCAAAACATACTACTGAAGAGGTACATTTGTAATTGTTTGTCCTACATTAAAGACCGGCATTGGTTTCTAGTACGCTATTAAAATCAACTTGTAGAGACTTGAAATGTCCTTGAGATACGTAATCTATCAAAGAGAACCACACACCATTATTTTTTTTTTCTTAAATTAACCGATCAAACACAGAACTAGACAAAAAAAAAAAGTGTATGTCTCCACTGAGGGATGTAGTCCCTTTTTCCCTTTTGCTTTCACAAGAGAAATTAAAACAACTGTCCATTCTACATTCAGGCATGCACATTAGCAGGCAAAACACTGAATTTTAATGTTTGTGTATCACCTGAACATTTGGTTTTGAGAGATTAGGGTATTTGGCAAAATAATACAAAAATTTAAATTCATCTTTATATCTTTGAAAATAGTTGGCAGCAACATCCAGAGCAACAGCCAGAGGTCCTGAAGTGCAGCTTTCCTCAGCTTTTAAATACACCCAGCTAGTCTGTGATTGGTTAATAGGTCCCCAGGTACAGGAGGGAGGAGTGGGAGGACCTGAGAGACACACTAAGTAACAGCACACACAATATAATACAGCCACCTGTAGGGGATGTAACACAGAGTTTGACTTCCCTAAATCTTATACAAATAAAATCTAAATCTGTCTGTCTGTGGCACCAATATCTCTAGAACCACAGTATGAGGTTGAAATTCGGCAGGTATAATGCTCAGGACCCAAGGACGTGCAGCGTCACGTGCAAAGTTGTTTGGATGAGTGGTTCTCAAATTCAGCTGTACCGGTATAAACTAGTCTGCGTGGCAGTATATGCTCCGGGCGCAGTGGCAGTATAAGCTCTGGACGAGACACGTGGAGCGGAGCATATGCACTCCGCACAGGCACTTATGGCAGGCTGAAGCACACACCATAAAGTCTGGCCCGGTCCGAACAGGCATGTTTTCAATGGGCACTGCACTAGTCACAATAATGATTGAAATTATGCATCAAACTTCAAACTTCACCACATCAGTTTATGTTGTATGTTACAATCTTGGCATTGACAGAACACGTTATATACATAGCTCAATGCTGAAGGAGTTTATTGAAACATCTATGTTATAGTGCACATTTAAGACTAATTTTCTCCCAAAATCATCATCTAGATTTTATCCACCCATGCTGGAAATGTTAATGCATCATTAGGAATGGTGGACATTCCAGGGTAGTTTTGCTCTGACAGTTATTTTCAGACATTTCAGCAGTGGCGAGCTCTCTGGCCAGCATCATTCTGATCAGTGGAGGCAGCTCCATTCATCACCGCTGCCGCTGTTCGCTCAGCAAACGGCGCACTGGCAGCTGACAGATATAGGTCAGTTTTATCGGCCAGAATGATAATCATATTTCTTCTGTGCCCGCACGATTCTCATAGTTTGAAATAGAGGCTTGGCGATTCCACAACTCATTGTTTTCCTGTGTGAACTTATATGCCATTTCTGGACATATACCACCAACACATTGAAATAATTGTCAATACTGGTTCAGTTCACCTTCTCTGTTATTCATTTTTTTTCTATATATTTATGTAAACTGAATGTAGGTGATGTTATTAGTATTTGGAACCACTTTCTATGACATTTGAGCTGCCAGGCTGCGAAAAATCCATTTGACTGGTGTGTATCCTCCTGGATTTATCTTTATGACTCATCAGAAAACCCCCTCTGATACGCAGTTTGACCTTTGACTGTCTGCTGAAAAGCATCTGGATTCAAATTCATAAATGTATTAACTTTTATCAAGAAGTCTCTAGGATTTTATATTTTATCTAGAAAGACCTGGCCAAAACAACAAGGTTAACTGTTTATTAATATTTATAACTGCACATGGTGCATTGTTGGAGTGGAGGAACCTTATCGTTGACTTAATACTATTTATAACTGCAAACTTGATGGATTGTTATAGCATGAGGGAATAAAACACTGCCAAAAGGACTTTTCATGTTCTCAACCTGGCAACCTAAAAGGTGTTCTTATTAATGACTAATTGCTGAACTATAAAGCATTAATACATGATTTATTAGTTACAACTTATAAACTTATAATATGTTTCTTGTGTTTCTTGTTACATTAATCTATCTAATCTAATCTATTGATACTGTGATACAGGTGACAGGGTGAATCAGAGATGAAACAGCTGCACCTTTTCTGCACACTTATTCATTTTGCTTTTATCGCGCTGCTAAGAATAGCACAATGGTTTCATATTGTCTGTAGTTTCATTGTAGTTAGCAAGATGCTCCTGTGTGCAAGCTGCAAACTGCTGCATTACAATAATATCTGATGTAATTTGTAATAAATTACAGCAACAATCGATTTTGATTGCTTGAATGGCTATCTTTTCTCTTGCCCTTAGGTCTTCATTCATCAATTTAGGCCACTAGGGGGGCAGAAAAACATCAAAATGAGCCAAGAGACATCAATTTAATGTCAGTTTAAATTGTAATTATAGCTAACATAGTTGCCTATATCCAGCAGACTCAGAGCAACATTATCAACCCACAGGAATCGTGTTTCTGGTTAAGTGAAATTAAGTCAAATATTCATTGTTGTTTTTGCCCAACTCCTGAGAGAAATTTTTCTATCCTCTCAACTTTATTCACTGGTCACTTGTTTACTTTGTCAGTCTGCATTCTGGAAATGGAAATACTGTGTAAAGTGATTCTATTTGAGCATATTTACTTGAAACATCTTGCAGTTTCACATCTGCATTTGCAGGCTGCAGAACTAAAACAATGAACTAAAATGGCTAAAATGTCCTAAAATCTGCAGAGTTTGGTGGTAATTTATGTGGGTTCATTTCTGTAACATTACACAGACCCATTTGATTCAGTGCTAATTGGTTAATACAGCTTGATGTTGTATTTTAACTCCATATTTTGTTTGTTTTTATGCATTTAAGATCCACACTTGATGAAATTAGCAGAAGGTTTGAGAGGCACTCTGCAAGAATTATACATAATAGTTTCCTTGTGCAGCTTTAAATGTGTCTCTAAATGTGTCTTTCTGTGTTTTCCAACACTTCCACTTTTTAATTTTATATGCTAATTAGAAAACATCAGATTTATAAGTTTGCATTTGTCATTTCCTGTTGGATGAATGAACATTACCTGCTGTTTGTCTGGGAAAGTCGGGCAGCTGTGGATCCATTCAGACACATCATCTGTGAGCCTGTTAGTGACGTAGCATTTTCTCCATTGAGAAGTTTTGGCTTTTGTTAACTGCAACTAATTCATCTTTTGTGTGGAGGGTGAAAAGAGGTAAAGTATACAATACACAAGCTCCCAGATTACACCCCTCGTATCAATGGCATGACAACTGTCTTCTTACAAAGCAACAAATACCTCCCAGATGTCCTTGTTGAAGGATGCGATGGAACAATAAACAGTTTGTCATGTCTCACTAAATTCTGCTTGTACATTTTGCTGTATTAACTCTTGTTTGAGGGTTAAAACAAAAGCAAATAGAAACAGGCCGACCAACCAGCATCCTTTGCAAAGTTGACCAGGCATCACAACTACAGTGCTTTCTTTTTATCTTCAGCCCTGCATCGGTACACAAACATATCTGACATGTCATTCATAACAGTCTGGAGAGCTCCATAGAAGCTTTGCTTAGCCTGTTTGTGGAATATGCAGCAGGAAGGTTATTTAAATGTACAAGAATGGGTGGATGCAGGTATGAAGGTTATACTGAAACAACAGCAAACAATAGCAGGTGATGACACAGCCAGGCTCATCTCAGTTTGTCCTTTCACCAACACTCCTAATCCTGCAGCAAACTGCGTGAATAGCCGTTATCAACATACTTTATATGGCATGGGAGAGATTTATGCCCCTTTTGTGTTGTTAATGATTAATGTATATTTTACAGAATGTTATACTCTCTTCTGTGAAATTGTGAATTTTTGCATTTTCTCCCAAAAAAAGCTCAATACAGCAGTTTCCAAAGAATCACTTGTGTTCAGGTGCATGGAGCAGTCTTGTGGGACTTGCCACGTATACCTTCCCCCCATTTGAATGAGAGCTACTATTATTAGACAGAAAAAGACCGTATCTTATTAAAGTAGCATACTCCTTTTTAAAATACTAAACACCTAAATGATTTCACGACACATTCCAGTGGCTAAATCTTTTTTCCTCATCATATTTACCAGCTCCTATGACATGTTTGTGTAGGTCGCGCTCTTTGTGTTGTGTGATGTTGGCAGTAGCAGTGGACGTTGAGTCATGGCTGTTTAGTCAGAGTGAAAAGTCAGTGTGTCAGTGTCAGTTGTTGTCTTCCACTAAAAACAGGTTTTGACAGGAGCCATTTATGCCAAGTGCTGCTGGGTCCTCAGTGGGGAAGAGACAGACACTACCTGAATGTTCAACGTCCACCTGGACACTCCCTCAACAAAGTGTCACTTTGTCTCTGTTTGATCGGAGACCATGTGTAGTGTTTGTGAACAAAGTTGGGTAAACTTTCAAATAGAAGCCCAAAGCTAATGATGATGATATCAGTGCCTTAAAAGACTGGCAATTTTTGCATGCTTAAACCCAATAAATACAACCCACATACACATTACACTACTGACAATTTCCAAAACATAAAATTGCATTTTAGTTGCACTACTGCTGCATTTAGGATTTTTTTTTTCACCCGGTGCTGAAATGACTTCAAAGCAATCCATTACCACGACACACATGGTTTACAGTGCTTTATTCAATGGAAAAAAAATAACAAAAGCACTTTGATTTACAAGTGTAAGAAAAATATTCCATATTATAACTTGTATGTAATGTAACATGCACTCTCACGCAGCAACACGCAAAGACTGAGCCTATCTGGACAGATAAGCTCCAGCCAGCTTCAGGTGACTGAGCTCTAGACTCTGGAGCTCAGCCACCACCAGTAAAATTACACTTAACTCCAGTTGTAAAACTAGTTTGAATGTTATTTTCAGCACACTGAAGACCTGGTGTTATATATGAAATAACGTGCATGAAAATATGTGAAAAACTGTGTCCTGTGTTGACTCATATGGGACAGGTAGCAACCAACCTTACCTATTAGCTAATTAGCTACGCTAACCAAACATAATGACTTTTGCTACAAGGACAATAACAAAGAAGTTCTTTACAATAACATAAAGATGTGATAAGCAGAACGAGGAGGTAGAAAAATAGGCACAGACATGACATCAAATTTCATTTGGAATTTTTAAAGCTACACAAAGTTGAAGCTGACAAGGTCATGTTAGCATGCTAGTGCTTAGTTAGGGGATGGCAACTTTAGCAAACACAGTATGTCACCTTTGTCACTAACTTGCTCCATTAGTCTCTGTGAGCTTTTCAAAAATACAGAGCATAACTAAAAGCCAATATTTGTCAAAATGAATGTCATCAAAACAGAGCAGAATTTCCTTACTGTTCCAATTCAAAAATCCCCAAATTTGACACTCTTCTACTTTGTCGACTGACATAGTAATTATTTCCACACATATACTCAAGCTGCAACAAATATTCTGTCATCTTCTCCACCTTATTACCAGTTTCATTAGGTCATCACAAACCTATAGCATGCTTCTGAAAGCAATATGTTGTATAATTATTTGTCTCATTTGCATCCATTGTGATGTTTTGTTACCCTCCAGTCTAAAACTCAGCCATCATTTGTGCACATGGGTTATGTTGAAATGTGATAAATGAAGCTATAAAGTGGCTAAAGATTGTGTATGTATACATGCACTATATCACTCCCAGATGAAGCACTGGCATCTTAAGTGTGAATATTAACGCTCCCACTGAGGAAAGAACAAAGAGGAAAGCCAAAGCTTTATAAGCATAAGTTAAACCTGAATGAGTCCAGAGCTCATTAGCTGGTCGATGCATAAAGCAGTGGAGACGTTAATTCTCCTGCAGTGCCAGAAAAGAACCTGGACCATCACGCCGTCTCTGCATCCTGCCAGCAGTCTGTCTCCTCTGATGATCAATAGCAGTGAACAGAAGGCAGCAGGAAATTCACATTTGAAAACTTTTGCAAAGTCGCAGCTCATTTTTATTTGGCACTCTTGGCCTTCGCTAAATGCTGTTCATCATGGATAAATTAACCGTACGCTGAGAAATCATAATTGGGAAATTTTGGATAGTTTTGTGGCAACTTTAGGTTTAAACACCAACAGCCATTCGAAGAGTTAAGAAATGTTTAAATGTTGTTCTTTGGCCAGGTTAAAGTTGGAATTTCATAACTTTTACATTTATTTTCCTAGCCTTGGCTACATCTTAGCTGTCATTCATGGATATTTAAAGAGCTAAAAAAAAAATAAAAAATAAAAAAAAAATTTAAATTTAAAAATTAAAACAAAACAAAACAAAACACAATATCACTGGCAGGAAGGTTTTACAGATATGAAAAAAGATGAAGCCATGTTTTTTGCCTCTCATTTATAGTATAAAATAGTCGGGAGTATTGGATGAACTTGAGGATTATACCAATAGAAATACATCCAGTAAGACAAACCCGTAGATCCTGAACTGAAAGCTTCATTTCTGAATGCTTTATTGCTTTACTTTCAGTGCTTTACTTCCTTAACATGCTGATGGCAACACAAGTAAATGTACCAGCCTACACACCTGATAAGACACATCCACCAGTATGAGGCTAGTGACACAGTGTTTGGCTAGCATGTGTTTGTGTTTCTCTGAGGGTTGTCAGCTCAGATCTGACACTGCTGGCTAATCAGAATAGAGTGGGCTTTTTTTGGGGGGGGGGGGGNGGGGGGGGGGGGAGTCCTTACAGACATCTGCTTTCATGGTGCTGCAGCAAGGGAGAGTAGAAGTGTATTTTTTTGCACATTAAAAATTGTAAAGGCTTCAAAGCCCCTATATAAAAATAAGTCAGAGAAATCTGTATATCTCCCCTTTAATTTTCCACAAAATATAGTTTTCTACTGCAAAATTGTTGCAAAATGCAGTTTGTCGGTAAGGTACTGACTTCAAGCCCTTGTTTTCACCCTCAAAATCACTGTATCTTACATGGCAGGGATGACTTCGCCCTTGTGCACAGATCCATAAAAGATAATATGAAATGACACATTATTGAGCTCTATGGAGAAGTTCGTTCAATTCAGCAAATATTTCAGCTGAGAAAAGAAAACAGAATACAAGTACATAACTAGAATATAAGTATAAAATTAAAATTTTGAGTATTAACATTTGGGGTTATATTTATTTATATTATTTAAATAATTTCAACACTGACAGTAACATCAATGGATTCAATACCTAACTGCTTGTACATGGGCTAGTAGATATGAAATATACGTTGTACATACCGTCTATGATTTGCATATGAAAGCCACCTATTTTTGAATGTTTGTCCTAGTTTGTTCACCATATAATGGTGATTTTTTACAGAGTTGTCAGAAAGAAGCTCACAGAAAAAAGGGCAAAAGTGCAGGAAGAAATAAAGTAAAATAGTGAGAGGTCAGCATCAGTAAACAACTCATCACTGCCTGCGTTTATTTATGTGCATGATTTAATTCACAGCAGCCAGAGGGGACAAGGTACGTATTGGTGTTTGGTTTAGACTAGACGAGGAGGGTCATGTTCGCTTCAGGCACACAGCACAGTCTGCTGCAACAGTACACACACACACACACACACACACACACACACACACACACACCTCAGCATTCATCAGCATTCTTACATCTCTTTGTCAGTATTCCATCTACTCTTTGGTGGACCTTTTGCATTAGTTAATTCACTACACAGCAGATCATTTATAAACATTAAACTTTCATTGCCGTTAACTTTTTGGCCCAGATGTTTTGATGAATATTTGCATGTTTGTGCATTAAACAAAAATGACATTGGCTTACAGTAAAGAAAGTCAGAATTATTACAGGGGAGTGTAAAATCTTACAAAAATGAATTTGGATTGCTTGAAAGGGAGAAGCTATGCTGTTTTCGTTGTACCTTGGAACTGGGAAGCTGCAATTTGGAATTACATCATTATGACCACTGTGTGTTCAAGCTAAGTGGGAAACGACATGGATGCCTCCATGAAAAACCTTTGTTTGTTTAATCTGTCAGACCACAAAACCTCCTGAATGAATATTTAGTCCACATCGAAGAGCCTGAAAGGCGCAAAGGTACATTTGCTTTTTCTTGGCTGATTGAATTAAAGAAAATGCTTCCAAGTGTTCATTTACATGTAAATACTGCAAAATGTTGATTCTTGTTAAATAAGACAATCTCTGTAGTTATCTATGCTTAAATTTAATGTATATGGTCAAAAATTTAATGATTGGGGTGTAAAGTAATGTCAGAAAACTATGACAGCAATCATTATTCACTTCCAACTATCACACACTTTACACAGACAGATGTATCCCTCCACTGAACTGAAGTCATAATTACAGTATCCTGAGCACAGAAAATAGACCTTCAATCTTTACTTTACTTGCAAAGTAATCTATTCAGAAAATGAATTAGTCATTCAAATGTCAGTAAAACATTACTCTGGATAACTGGTGTGCATGTAAACATACTCTCTGTTGAAACTGTGAAATTCATCCTGCCCTGAATGTTTCAGGAAAAGCCCTTTTTACATTTTATAACAGTTGGACTGGATTAAATACAAATGAGACACTCATAACGTGAGCAAACTCAGTAGCAAGTGTTCATTTAAATTCATTATGTCATGTAAATGTAGAGGAGTGTCAACAAAGCAAAAAGGCCACCTCGTGTCATTTGGAAGCAACATCTGTGGAAGCCAGAGGGTCACGAGTCTTACGTACCCCAACATGTGGTGAAAAATAACTAGGAGAGACATTTTAACATCACATATCATTAGACTTTAATGAGTAAAGTGGGCTTTAGGGAGTCCGCATCCCATCTGCCTCAGTTTGACACATGTTGTCCTTCACATTTCAGCAGGAAGAATAAAGTTGGAGAGATGCAAATGCTGTCTGCCTATCACTGCTTTACTGCACGGACTTGACCTTATCCAGCATATTGGGGTTCTTGAGTGAATTAATAATGCTTTTTTTGTTAATGGCGTAACATCTGGCCTGGGTTGCTGTGCGGTTCACTCCAGATGCATCAGCTGTCATTTCATCATTCGTCTCATCAGTTCAGCTGGTGTCACAGGTAAATTTGCTTTCACGGTGTGTTGTACAGGTTTCCATGTTCTTATTTTCATTTAGGGATCCATTTTCAAACCTTTGCAGTGCTTTAATTTACAAAACCCCACTGATCCACTTCTACCCTCCCTTGCGGCAGCACCACTGCGCACACTGAGTGAAAATCGCCAATTTTAGGCACTGTATCTTCTGGTTGTGTTAGGCCTGAGCTGGAAACGTCCATGATGTTGTGTGTTCAAATGTGTTACAGGTTGATGTCAACATGTTACAGAAGGAAAAGAATAATCTGGAAATCCAGGATATATGGGTTTGAATTACTGGATGCATTTCTATAGCCCTCAGAAATATTTTTAAAATATACTTAAACATGAGGGAAAATAACAAAAATCATAATACTGTATGTTCCTTTTGAAAATCAGTTTCTTGTTTTTCTGCTTGTCATTCCTCAAAATTTTGGGCTAATTTGTGTATAATTTTGTATTTATTTCTGGCCTGTAAATTTCATCATTACCACAAACAGCCTTGCTTCGCTTTGCTGCTGCACTGCTCTATTAGTGTTACATCATTAGAAATAATAGTTGAGAAACCATTGTATCCACCTCATGTTCGGTCGGCCCACAACCATCTCAGTGTCTGCTCACGTTGAGCAAAATGGACAGAAGAATATCTACAGGCATATCACTGGCATTGTATTACCCACAATTCCTTTTGTCTGTGTTCTGCTCATCTCTCTGGCTCTTGATCCACATTTGGCATGGCTGGATGGTCATTGTGCCAGAGGAACGTTGGAGGAGATTGAGTGCAGTCCTTCAGTCCTTCAGTATGTTCTCTCTTCAAGTCCGTGGATGTTTGTGAAAAGCAGAGAAGCAGCAGTGTAGACAAATATTCTGATCCTGGTGATGAGATGGATTGACTCCTGCATCCATCATTTCCTGTCATCTCCAATGAACCCAGAAGCCAAAGTAAAGAGTTTGTTTGACTGAAATGCATCACCTCTTTCTTGAAATAATATATGAACTTGTCACTAAATATCTTTAACATTATATTCAGGATCGACCATCCAAAGCGATGGCGAGTAGTTTCTGCAATAACTCTTTCCTCGTGCTTCAGTGCATTTCAGTGTTTGTTGCGATGAGACCCAGTGAAGAGAAAAGAATACATCCTGCAGAAATGACAGTGTTTCTTTTCTTACCGTCATTGATTTGTAACAAATATTCTTTGATGTTGAGTATTAATAATATGCATTTCAGGCTTTTGAAAATCTGTCAGATGATTTTCCTGTCAGCAACAGAGATGGAAAGTAACATTTAGTCAAGTTATATAGTACAATGTTGAGGGTCTTGTATTGTTATTGTACTGTATTATATCAATTTTGGGAGTCCTTGTACTACTCTACCATATTTATGTGAGGTCTGTCATTCAGACAGTGATGGTCGAAGTATCTCAAAGCAATGCTTGAGTAAAACCAAAGATGTTATAAAAAATATGACTTTGTTAAAGGTCAAATTTACCCATTAGAAAAGATACCTTAGTAAAAGTTATCAAAGAGCAACTTAAAACCAATCTACTTTTTTGTGTTATATGTGAAGCCACTTAATAATGCTATAAACTGATTTTGGCACCAATCAGGAGAATTCATTGTAAAGGCTGTGCTTTTGTTTTTCACACTGAAAACCACGGTTCTAGTCCCGCCCACTTAAGACACGAGGAAAAGACGCAAGTGGAGGAAACGTTTAAAGGATTAAGAGTTTTGGAACACACCTTTTGTGTCAGTATCACTTTGATTTGGGCCACGCCTCTCTATCAAAGCATTTCATGGGGGGGGGGGGGNGGGGGGGGGGGTGTTATACTGTTGGGTAGTATATTCAATTTCACAGACTTTCTTATTTTATTATGTTATTCAAGTGTGTACTTTTTACCTTTGATGCTTGAACACCTAATTGGAGTATTTCTCTAATGTGGTGTTGCCACTTTTTCCCCGAGTAAATAATTTGAGAACTTCTTCCATCGCTGAAAGTTGAATTCAGATGACACCAAATCCAGATTGATGCTTTTATTCCTGTAGAAGCTGTGCAGTGTGATGGGGATGGTAACTTCTGACAAAATATTCTATAATGTTGCCTTCACTGCTTGGCATTCATCAGCTTAGTGTCTCCGTTTCCTCTGCCTGACAAGTGCTGCTGTCACTGTTACTCATGTTTGCAGCTTTACCTCAAAATTCATTAGAGGAGGAGCGCTGAAACGAAAGAAGAGGTTTTTTCTGCCTCATCAGTAAGATACAAACTGAGCGTGAGTTACGTAAGCACTGCTAAAATTATCAACGCTCATTTTATGCAAAGCCTGAGCTCCCAGCCGCAGACTGTGTGATGTACAGAACGGGAGGAAGGCTTTGTTTTCCTTCAGGCCATTTGAATTCTATTTTTATGCCTGAAAAACAACGTTAAAAAAAAAAAAGGTCATGCTAATTTTAGCCGCATTTTCTTGAAGGAAGTGAGATGTGTGTCTTTTCACTCAAACATTCACAGACAGAGCAGGCTTCAATCAGTTTACAGATGAGGATGCAGAGAGGATTACAGTCAAGAATGAATGACAGGCACATGCTACTGCTGCACATGGCACATTCTTCAGTCAGTCAGTGTGTGTGCGTGTGTGTGTGTGCGTGTGTGTGTGCGCGCCTGTTTGCTTGCTTCACTCACTCTGAATTCTGGGAGTCTGTCAGCTCCTGAAGTGTGGAGTCCCACATCTCACAGCAGATCTTTGTAGACAACATGACGGCCTTTCTATTTTGGATACAGTCTGTTCCTGCACACACACACACACACACACATTCACATTTATAATTCACTGACAGCATCCATGTGCTCTACTGTATCTGAACCATGTGCACTGTAAAATTAATCCTAATTCCCTGAGTTAATCTTCACCCTAATCTAAACTTAATCCAAATTCTGTCAGGTGAGGGGATTCATTTACATTTCAACCACTAAACCCATATTTTATGGGCTTTTTTTTTTCTTTTTTTTTTTTCCTGTCAGATACTTTGGAAAGAAAAATATGCTATAATATTTTAATGTTCCTGTTCCTGGTAAACACATCTTCCATTCAGAAACATTAAATATGAAACAAAAGAAATTAGCTAAGTTCAACCAAACCACACGTGTTTGTGTGTGTGTGTGTGCACGTGTGTGTTCACTTTTTCTGTCACATGGCTGGGAGAGAAATCTTTTCATACCATGTGGGACTTACTTTCCATTTGTGGACAAAAAAAATCCCCATATGGTCCCCATAAAGTTTAACTATTTATTTACAATACAGATTAATACTTTAGGGTTTCATGTTACATATGGAGCATTATAGTTTGTTAGTAGAAGCCTCTCAGAGAATAGAATGTAAGTCAGGAAAACATCCTTGCGAGTATACACACACACACACACACACACACACACACACAATTACAAGATCTTTTAAATGTAGATTTTCAATAATTATTATATGAACTTATCTGAGAAATAGCACTTTGACTGCATATGTTTTTTTGTAATTTTTAGTATTATTAGATAACGTTTGGGCAAGAAGTCTTGCAGTGATGGATCGAATCATGATGCTGTCCTCACTGACTCTGTGAGTTTATTCTGACTACATCTTGGTGGACTTGAGATCCTTTTGTTTTATCATGGCTTAATTGCTGTTTTTATAACTTCCTATATTGTTTCTTTATTTGTCTCTTAGTGATTTTCCTTCTTCTCCACCTACATCTGCTATCACACACCTGGTTGTTCTCGGAGAATCTCTCTGTGAATTCCCAAAGTTTCTTATATTTTCTCTTATTTGTTAAGGATTTTTAAGGAGTTTTTGCTTGTCTTAGAGCGTTTGGACTGGGTCTGTAAATGTTGATGTGTGGGATGTATATTCTTTTGAAACACTGTATATGATACTGGGTTATACAAATAAACTTGATTTGGATCAGAAACTGTAAAATAATGTGATATCAGTGAGGGTGGGAGAGAGAGGCAATATTATTCAAAAATTATGTCACTTACTTTCATTTTTTTATTTCCATGTGGTGTGTTATACCAAAACATGTGACTACTTTTTATAAATTATTGAAATTAACTCGAAGCTTCAAAAAAGAGAAAGTGCAGAACAAAAATAAGAAGAAAGAAATATTTTGGCCAATTATCAGCTAACATATATTTGCAAAGGTAATGTTGATGGAATATAATTTTACTTAAAAGCTGTTTTGCTACTCAGTGCTGCATATAATCATATTTAGATGGCTTTCTTGTTTCAAACAGGTTCATACTTGATTGTGCTTGAAATTAACCTCATTTGTCAGTTTCAGCAAATGCAGATATTGTTGCTAATGTTGCTTTTTTCTCACCTTTGCATTCGGTTGCACTGAAATCAAACGCCATAAAACGATATGCTTCCACTCTCTCAGCACATCAATGACTCACTTGTATCTGTGAAACCCACTCCTGTAGTACTATATGGTTGAGTTTTACATACAAATGTCTCTTCTGCTTTGCTCATCTGTGTATTTTATGTGATTCGGTGCATCTTGGATCATTAAACATTTGCAACATAATTAGCGTTTCTACGTTCAAAATGGAGGAGTGGAGCTGTGCGGCAAGGAGCCTGATTAAGCCTCTGTGTGAGGGATATGTTTTTCCTACGGCACACACCACACTGCCAGTTACCATGACAACAAACAGAAATTTCCCTTCACACACTTCGCCCATGTGTATTTTAACACTGATACCCCCTCCCCCACCCCCTCTACCCCCTACAGTCTAGAAGTTACTACCCACTTTTCAGCCTCCGTGAGAGTTTGGAGAATACATATTGATTGATCTCCTGCACTGACTGATCATGACTCATTGAGGTGCCTTCCAGATGTCTGTATTTTTTTCCAGTGGTGGAAAATACTTGACTTCTACTGGTCCAGTATTCACAGTTGTACTTAAAGAAAAGTAAAGTACTAAAGTAATAAAGTACTAGTAGTAAATAAAAGTACTTATTGTGAAGAATTGTACATGTCAGAGTGTTGCATTTTGTAAATCCCCAGAATTATCAAACAAAAATGTGTGTGTGTGTGTGTGTGGGGNGGTCTGCAAAACCTCCAATTTTGGAGATTTTGTAATGAAATAATGACAAATATGGAAAATTTAGAAAAAACAAACAAACATGTATCTCCAATTTTGGAAATACAAAAAAGGAAGGAAGGACGGAAAGAAGGAAAGGTAATATTATATAAATTGTAATTTAAGAATCTGCGCAAAGTAACGAATGTCATGTAGAAATACAAAGTACCACAAAATAAATATTAAAAAAAGTATAAGTGATTTATAATTGTACTAAGTCCCTAAGTAAATATGTATAGTTATTTTCTGGTCTTTTCTTTGCGTACAAAAATGTCACACACACACACTGAATCCTACTAAATGTCACTGCTGTTCATAAACATGTTGGAGTGTTAAGGTGCTCAGAGGTGACCCAGTTATGTGACCACTTCAGGGTATCGTGCATCACTTGTGTGGATGTGTGTGTGTCTGTGCGTGTGTGCGCATGTGCGCGTGCACATGGGGAAACACTCCATCCGGCCTGCAGTAGAGGGACGAGTGAGGTGAAAAGGACACAGTCACCTGTTTGGTCGCCTGCACCACATGAGCAGAGAAACATTTTTTGCTTCCAAACAGAAATAGACTCTCCTGCAGCTTACCTTGGAGACAGCGGAGATGATGGGCAGCGAGGACACACTTACACGCTGTGGGTGGCCCTGACACTGAGATGCCAGACCTGCTGTAATACAGATGTCCAACCAGACCTGGGCCAATTTTGGACACCTTGACCCTTCACCTCCCTCCATTCATACAACTTGAAGAGTCAAAGATGGATGAAGCTGTCTGTCAAAGGCTCTATTCTGAGTGCACTGCAGTTTTAAGCATCAGAGATTTTGACAACAGTTGACAAAACACTCGTGTTTGCATTCTTAAATAACCCCATAAGGTTCTACTCCTGAAGAAAGTAGCCACACATTCAAAGATTCTCACAATAAATTCTGATTTCTTCCTGCTTTGTTTGCAGAAGTTGAATTTATACCTCAACTAACTGCTTAAGTCCCTGACTTTAAAGCAGCTGTGAGTCTGTGAGGACAAGCTAATGGAAACAGCTGATAATTTGTTTCAAGATGGTTGATTTGTGATCTTGCCACTGTTTCCTATTCTGCATGTTTGCCAAAATAGGTCTGCATGGAAGATGACGTATGTCTCCGCCAGGGAATATAGTCCCAGGAAAAGACAGCTTTTATTGAAAAATTAAAAATGACAATCACTTGGACATACATACACTTGGATATATGTGTATGCAGGCTAAACATTGAATTTTAAGGCGGGTGTATCACCTGAACTTTTGATTTTTAAATATTAGAGGATTTTTATTTTATTTTATTTTTTTTAATTTATTTTATTTATTTATTTATTTATTTATTTTTTGCAAAATAACAGGAAAAGTAAAGTAAAGTAAACTAAAGTAAGTATGTTCTGGAAAACAGTTGGCAGTAAAGTAATGCATACCATATCTGGGTAGTATTTATTGGGCCATAAACATGCAAAATTGCCAATATGGTCCTTTTAAAAAGCCTACCTACCTACCTACCTACCTACCTACCTACCTACCTATCTATCTATCTATCTATCTATCTATCTAATCTGTCTGTCTGTCTGTCTGTCTGTCTGTCTGTCTGTCTATAAAATTACGGATGTATTACAGCTATATATATCCTTGACTTAACATCTTAACATCTATCAAAGACATGTCTTTGCCTGTCAAACTGAATAAACTGGGAATGAAGGGAATCTGCCAGGGGACTAAGTCCAAGGTCAGGGCCAGTTGATGTAAGTGTGGATATAAGTGCAGAAGCTGGTAAATGTTCCCCTGGGGAGGTCAGCGGCCTCAGTCATGCTGTTACAGTCTGGCAGCAGACCTACTGTCATTTTAAGATGAACAGGAACAGTTTGTCCATGGCAGCACGCACAATTGTTGCTGACAATTCTTTTTCCATCCACAACCCACCGTGATATGGAGCCTTGTTGTGAAGGAGCGTACAGGTGTCTTTTGGGATTTGGGCGATTGGGTTTCAGGGGCCAGCAGTTTACAGTACAGTAGCGTGGCATTAGGTTTCCATGCTGAGGGGAAACGCTGAACACCAAATTCACTGGCATGTATGAGAGCAGCACGCAGCCTCCACCGTGTGCTGGGATATTGTTTCCTGTCAGGTGTTGGCTTACACCTGTGAGTGATGGGGGTCTTTTCCTGGAAGACAGAAGCAGACACTGACAAAAGCAACAGGAGCTGTGACAGAGATGTGATGGTGCTCGTTTCATTCTGTCTTTATGTTTAAAATTATGATTCTTTAATTTAGTACAATTTACTAGTAATAAGCACAAGAACAACATTATCTTGAAACTAGCATAAAAATACACAACAAAACAATATCTGACTATAAAACTAATAATAAACAGTTTGCCTTATTTAAGTTGAAGGTGCTTAATTTAGGTTATTTAGCACATCTTGCATCACAGAAAGTTTTTCAGGAATTCAGGAAATTTCATTTGTTTTGAACCAAAGGATCCATTTTATTTATGGAAATGATAGTTCCTGAACCAATTTTAGCTCCTATGCTAGAGTCAGTACTCTCCGATGGTTCAGGAACTGTTTAGCATGCAAGGCTAAACATTACTGAGTAGTCAGATGCCCAATCAAGCAGACAGCCACCATTTTGTTTTTGTACATGACAAAACAATGACAGTGAGGTTCTTTCTGATGTTTGCAATTTTCTTCTCTAGATCACATTTGTCTTTGCCTTTGGAGTTTTGGTGCATATGGAAATGATACACTTTCACACTACAGATGTCATCCATAATCTTCACTGAACCTGAAGCATGGTAGAATGTGAGCAAAGACCTCACTGAGGAAACCCCATCGTTCCTGCTCCTGATAGTTCGAGGTATAATTATTCATTCAAAAACTTTGTCTTTTAACTATATTTGGTGTTAATGTCTTTAAAACAGGAATATAAATTTGCACTTGTCAAAATCTTTCTTTCTGTACAACCTGTAAACAACAAACACAAACAACACTGTTTGTGTTTGTTGTTTACAGAGCGACCATGAAGGACTTCCTGGTTTCCTGTGGAAGGAGCCTGTATATGGAATTGGTCATCAAGGAGAATGATGTCTGATTGACTGACTGATTTATAGCCCCCCCNCCCCCCCCCCCCCCCCCCCCCGCAGGGCAGATATTACTTTAGTTTGGATGTCTTTGTTTCTGCTTGAGTTACGGTAATTTAGTGTTTTGCTGTTTTAAATCTTGTAACTCATGTGTGATCTCCTTCCTTGTCAGAACCTTGAGCCATATTGATAATACACAACACACACGTGTGTGTGTGTGTGTGTGTGTGTGTGTGTGTTCTACGGTATATGTTTATGACANCAACACACACGTGTGTGTGTGTGTGTGTGTGTGTGTGTGTGTTCTACGGTATATGTTTATGACATGATTATGGATACAACAGTTATATATCAACTTTAATTATTTAAATATCGACACCTGTACCAAGAAATTTTAAAAAGTACTGTGACAAATAAAACAGTTGTTTGGTTTTGGTGGAGGTATGCGCTCTAATGAGCGCCCTGCTAGTTATTTTGCCATATTTATTGTTTCAAGCAATCATTCCTCTTCCTCTTCTTTCCAGTCAGCTCTAAATCAGTTTTTAACTTTAATGAATTTGACCTAAGTTCATAAGTGTTATCTAATAATCCAGCACTTGAATGTTAATATGGTGCTTGATGAGACAATTTTCATTGAATAAGAAAAACATCAGACATAATACAGTATAATTATCTTTATTTCTTTTGCTTCTATTCTTCCTCCTTCCTTTCCTTTCAAACGAGCTCTGGAGACTAAGTTTCTATTTTTTATAAAGAATATGGTGTCCTTTGTACACCTTTGCCACCTGGAGAATAAAAATATTTTGTGCCTCATTCAAAATGAGTTTATTTAAGAGATTGATCTGTTCTAATTTATGCAAGTAAAACCACAGAGGTGAAAAAGCAAATTAACACTCTGCATCGTTGCTTCTTCAGGTTCACTCACAATGACAAATCAGCCGTCTGAATGACTCAGCCTGGGTGTGCAGCCTCATTTAGTGTTGGTGTTATCTTGTGCGTCTGTGTGCATGTGCTTCTGAGATTGTGTGGGACTGACCTTGTGTGTAACCCCCCCCCCCCNCCCACACACACACACAGACACACACACACACATAAACACCCCAAGCACATTGCAGATTGTCTGGTTTTGTGTAGACAGCTGTAAAGGGTGAGCTACTATATATATCTGATCTAATTTATCTCGCCACGACCTGATCCCAGCATCAAACGCTGACCTTTCAGGGTTGCCATCGTGCACAAACACATCCCTAAATCCTTCACAGCAGTCTGACACACAAAAATGATGTGAAATTAGATTTAGGATGTTTAGATAAATAATGTATAGTTTTTAAGTGTTGATTCCACATTTGTTTACTGGCAAGGAAAGGCCACATTCTGTGATGAAAGTGACGGCAGAGGCAAAAAGTCACTCAGTACATTTATATGTGCTTATGCTTTTATCATTTTAGGAGATGTTGGCCCTTTAATTTGCTAAATTTTTAGGGGGAAATAATATCTACAATCTTACATCTTACAGTTAACATGAGATAGACATAATATAATTATCTTTATTTCTTTTGCTTCTATCCTTCCTCCTTCCTTTCCTTTCTACTATCATTTTTTTTTTATTTTCTTGATCCATTTTATTTTCTTCCTGAATTCCCTCTCCTTTCTTTTTATCACCTTCTTTTCTTGTTATCTGCTCTCCTCTTCCTGCCATTGAGTAAGGGATCTGAGTACTTCCACCAGCATAGCTGGTTTGCATCCCTGCAGGACTTGTTTCACATTGAGGAAACAGGAAGAGGAGGCACGACCTTGCAGCACTGCATCCATCACCAGCGTGATTGATGCTCTGGTGTTTGTCCAAGAGTCAAGTAATTGCACGACAATGGACCCATTTAAAATATTTAAACAGTGTCAAACATGAATGGCTCGGGCATCAGGTTTCAAAGGCAACCACTGTAAAAGGCCCATGTGGATGAAATCGTTCTCTTTGTGATACTGGGCCCCTACTCACGGAGCATTCTGAAGGATGCTGTGTTCATATAAAAGCATGTACCAAACACTGGGGCAGTGTGGGAGATGTACCGAGCATTTGAAAATTTACTTCTATGCAGCTCGGCAAAATGCTTGACTGTATGACATCATTCTGTTTTCAACACTGAGAATAATGCAAGTACTTATATTTCTGATCGAGACTATGCTTAATTGGCTAGGGAATTTATTCTGAAAAGTTGATTCCATTCCGTACATAAAACATAAAGCTATAGCATTAGGTCCACCATCCCTAAACTGTCCATTTTGGTTTTTTGGCAACTTTGATGGTTGCTTCTGTATTGTTGTACTACTTGTGCTATGGAATGGCATGTCAGAAACAAACAGATTGAACTCAGAAAGTGGGTTGAACTGGGTGCAATGACTCAAAATGAAAGTATGAGCTTCATCAGAACACAATAAATATGGCAAAACAAATAGCAGGGCGCTCATTCGAGCCAATAATGATGACGTTTGTGAAATCTTACTGCTGTTGCTCTTGATGGAGCGCAGGGACAGTAAAATTGTTATCTGATGAAGCATCACATAAGACCAGGTGAACATCTGCTGACTATATTCTCACTGTGTAGAACTGAAGATCTGAACAAGTTGAGAAAAGTATTATTTGCATAACCATAATACAGGAGTTTAGTTTAACCAGAGCCAGATTAAAAATCTGCTATGGGCCCCTCCAGATCCTGAACTCTTACTTCTATTGTTGAGAGCAATCATCATTTTACACCCTGTATGTTGTGCATGTACTTTAACATAATATATTTATACAATATGTAAAGTTATTTATAGTACAAGAGTCAGGTGAGGACACACTTAAATCACTTTGCTTAGAGTCCTGGAAACCAGCCAGTTCCCCCCCCATACTGGAATGCTTCTTGGCCCCACATTCACTGTGTTAATTAGTTTGTGATTAAAGGGCCAGTTCAATCGGTTCAGTTCAATCAGTTGCATATATATATATAAAAGGTTATGCCAATCTTGGCACAGCTATACCACAATTATATATGCAGAGAGAAAAAAAAAAAAAAAANAAAAAAAAAAAAAAAGCGAAAGGCCCAATTCAATCAATTTACAGCTAAGATTTTACTACAACTAAAATTTTAAACAATGTTGACTGAGGCTGCAGGGTTGTGCAATAGCTTCATGATGCTTTTATCTGGTTGTGTATATGTGCAATAGTATGTTATGTGTAATATGTGGAAGTTTGTGCAATATGTGTAATTTGTGCAATATGTGATTTTGGGTGTGATTTACTTCAAGAGGTAATTATAAGTGAACAGCACTTGAGTCCAAGACAGATTTCCCCACAGGACAATAAAGTATATCGTATCGTATCGTATCGTATCGTATCATATCGTATCGTATCGTATCGTATCGTATCGTATCATATCGTATCGTATCGTATCGTATCGTATCGTATCGTATCATAACAACTACTTCTTTTGAAATCTGGCCTTTTAAATGCAGTTTGTTTAGGAACAGCACTATTGCCTCATGCCAAGAATGTCCCGGGTTCGAATCCAACTGGAGTGAACTGGGGCCTTCTGTGTAGAGTCTGCATGTTCTCCACGTGTCTGTGTGGATTTCCACCAGGTGCTCAGGTTTCCTCCCATCTTCAAAGACATCCAGGTTAGGTGAAGTGGAAACTGCCCGTAAATTGCCTGTAGGTGTGAATGGAAGTGTGAATGGTTTGTGAGTCTGTGTGTGTGTGTGTGTGTGTGTGTGTGTGTGTGTGTGTGCCCTTGTGAGACCTGTGCAGAGTGTACCCTCAATCTCGCCCAATGACCACGAGATTGGAGAATAGGGCTCCAGCCACCTGTGACCCTGAGTAAGATAAGAGGGTATAAAGATGGATGGGTGGACTACATAAGCACAACATTGATTTAAATTACTGGGACCTTTAACCCACATTTTGACCTTTCATGCAATGTGCCCTTTCAAGGACCATACTGGTGGTTTCACTTTTGAGCCCAATAAATACCATCCACATACACCTTACATTACTGCCAACCATTTTCTAATTTATAAAACCATATTTTAATTTTTGTGTTATTTTGCCAAATCCCCTTAATCTTTCAAAATGAAGTGATCAGGTGATACACCAACCATAAAATTCAATGTAGAAGGCATGGTGGTTTTAATTTCTCTGCAAAAGCCATCTTTTCCTGAGACTATATTCTCTGGCGTAGAGATACATTTTCTTCCATGCAACTCCATGTTGGTCTGGTTAAATAAAGTAACTTAGACAAAAAACAAGAACAATGTTTGGTTCGCTGTGATGGATTACTTATCTGAAGCTCATTTCAAGTCTCTACAAGTTGATTTTAACAGCATAATGAAATAAACAAAACCAATGGCTGTGTGGGAAGCAGGAAAAAATTGTAAAATGTAGTTACCACTGCAGTAGTACTTTTTTTTTTTTCAAAAGTGGTTGACAGTAACTTAAACTGTATGCAGGTTGTATTTATTGGACTCAAACATACAAAACTACTTGTATGCTCCTTTAAGGCACCTTTGATTTCAGTTAATATTATATTTAATACAAGCAAATTAGCACTTATTCAAATAACTGCAAAACCAACTTTTGGCACCCACAGTAGTCCAGGGCTGCAGGGCTAATAGCCACTTTACTTAGGCTACTCATGCTTTGATATTGGCTGTTGATAAGGTCTGTAATACTGCCAAAGGAAAAGTAAAACAAAAAATAATGTGGTCTGGTATGAAACTCAAAAGTCTGGCTAAATGCTTGATGTCAGAGTTTCACCTCACAAACAAAAGGACAGATGAAAACATCTCAGTTTTCTGAATTTTTATTGAATATATTATATTTTTCTTAAATCACCATTGTACATATTCCATTTTCAATCACATCTCATATTGCTGTCTACAAAATGTTATGAATGTAGAAAATCCCGAAGTTGGAAGATTTACCCCAAAAATAAATACATAAATAAAACAAACAGAGAAGAAAACAAAAGAAGGAATTAAGGTCAGAAGTGACAAGCTCCAAAGATACGGAGTGAAAGAGTAGGAGACAAGCACCCACGAGAAAAGAATACAAACACATACTGTACCTCAGGTTTGGATGCATCTTTTCAAAACAAAAGCATCATGCAGAATAAAAGCAAGGCTGGCCAAAACTCACATGGATAATCCTTAACACCTGAACTGTAGAAATATTTTACATGTTCATTAATAGTTACTGTCAGTTTCCCGTTGCTGAGTGAAGATGTTTTCACCCTTCAGAATGAACGACACCGCAAATGAACAGTCTGAACATTAAACAAACGCATACATGAAGCAGTAACATTAAATCAAATACACCCCACACACGCCTTCTCAAAAACATCAATTTAGCAGCAGCCATTGCAGACAGCGTGTGTGTGTGTGTTTGTGTTTGTGTGTGTGTATGCGCAGCACAGCAGCGAGCAAGTAGAAAGCAGGTCGTCTCTGCTGGCTGCACACAGATACTTTACCTCTCTGCAGGCGAGATGAATGTGAGAATCTGAATGATGATGTGGATAAATGGGATGAAATCACCATGTAACTGTGAGTGAGGCCTTGGCTGACCAAAATGCACCACCTTGCATAGATACCCAGTGGGTATGGGTTTGAATCCCATCACCATCATGTCAATCTCATTTCTCAATATATTCTTTACTTGTCCATTTCATTTTGTTTGTGTTGGTCATTCGTTATGCCATTTGGAAACTATGTGACACACTTAAAGGGGACATATAGTATTATTCAGATTTCTCTGTTCTTATTTCCATTAATGTGTCTAATTTGAAACCTTTAAAATGTTTTGAGAAAAAAACAACACTATTTCACCTCTTCTCTTCCTTGCTGCACACTGAGTGAAAACAGAATGTTTTGGTATTGTGTCTTTGGCTGAATTTACACTACCATGCACGTGCAACGTGATTCTGATCTTTTGCTCATGTGACACTTATTGGATATGCTTCCTGAAGATGTAAATGATAAAAAGCCACATGGAATCAGATATTCTCAGATCCATTTTGAGCCACTGCATATGTGGAAATAAATTGGATATGTATCGGATATCCACCAATGCACCTGCTGTCTAAATACACACATCAGAATTTCTTTTTCATTCCAACTCTTACATAACATTCCACCTTATCTACATATGAATGATATAAGCGATCAATATGATGACTGCTCTCTGTAAATAAAAATGGAGGACATACTATATATATCAGACATACTGATGTGTGTTTATGTCAAATAGATGTGTTAGTGTGTGATAACAGGCTCCTGTTACAGCAGCAAAACTCCAACTCCACCCGCTTCTCCTCCATGATCGCTGATGAAAATATGCGTCTGGATGAGAGATAAACGTTCACACAACATATCAGATGTTTCTCTCTGCATGTTAAAGTTTTAACTCGCTGATCATATTTTAAAACAGTTCTCTCATCCATTGAAGCTTTTTGTTTATATCCATCTCAGAAATGTGCGCATGTGCAGGAGCATCTGGGCTGCTACAGGTCAGATATGTAAATACATATGAGCCACATAAAAAAGAAAATGTAAATCCCGCCTAAGGCTACTTTACAATACATGTCTTGATGCTCAAATCTGATCTTTTGCCTATATCCAAGTTTTTTGTACAGTGTATTTACATTTTCTTTTTTAAGTGGCTCATATCCCCTGTCTTTACAGGGCTGTGACTTGAAGCACACTGGATGCAGAAACACAGCTTGTGCATGCGCACATGTCTGAGAAATATTTATTAAAATGATCAGTGAGTTTGCAACTTTCGAATGCAGTGAAAGAAACATTTGATATTTTGTGTGAGCATTTATCTCCAAGACTCTCCCATCAGGATACATGATCGGGCGATCACACAGGACACATAGGTAGCAGTTGGACTGTGGTGGCTGTAATAGGAGCCTGTTATCACACATTAACACATTTGTTTGTCATAAGCACACACACACATACACACACACACAAATATATTTATAGGAGTCGGAATGGCAAGTAAATTCCGATCTATACAGATTACAGTTGCATTGGCAGATACATGATAAGTATCCAATTTATTTCCACATATCCATTTGGCCCAGAACAGATCTGAAAATATCCAGTTCCATGTGTTTTTGTGCCATTTATACCTTGACAATGCATATCCAATATGTGCCACATGTAAACAAAAGATCCAGGTTGCTTGTACATGGTCGTATAAATGTAGCAAAACAAACTGACATGCTGGCCAACCAGGTGTGTAAGCAGGTAAATTCATATGTGTTACATATTGATGTCAACATGTTACAGAGGTAAGGGCCAATCAAAAAAGAAGATTTCAGGGCAGTTCAGAACTTATGGGTTTGCCTCACTGAGGCATTTCTATAGGCATCCACCTCAAAGTTTACAACTTTGATAATGTTCAACACATAAACCCTATTATAGTACACTCTAAAAATGAGGGGAAAATAACAAAAACTATAATATGCCCTCTTTAAATTAATATGTATGGTGGCACGTCCTCATTATAGGATTTTCCCCTACTTGCTGAAGCACACGTTTTCATCTGACCACAAAGCGTCTGTCATACTTAAACATTGTCTTACTTTTAACACAATAATCCACAAGAGACATTGAATATTTAATTTCCATATGTAAACATGGAGTACATACTGTATGATTTGTCATTGAGTGTGAGGATATTATTTCATATCCTGAAATATTTCTATCCACGCTCAATTATTTTGCTCTTTGACGGAAGCCTAGAACGAGTTAACACCCACTTTAAAGGACCATACTGGCCATTTTGCATGTTTGAGCCTAAATGTATCCAACTTTCATACATGTAACGTTACTAACAATCATCCGCAGTGAAGAAAACAGAGAATTATGGCTCATTGCGTCGCAGTGATGTCTCGTAGATAAAACAAATAATACATATTAAAAGTATAATTTGTTCAGAGTCCAGAGACAGTTGTGGTTTGGTCCAGATCTGAACTGGAGTCGAGATTTTGAGGATGACTAGGATAGGTAATCCATTATCGCGAACAAGATGTGTATTCAGGTTTTTTTTGTTTTTTTGTTTTTTTGAAGTTTTGTAATTTTAGTGTTTAGTTGCAATAAAAAGTGCTGAGTGAATGTATGTCTCCACCGGGGAATATAGTCCCAAAAGAAGACCTGCATTTATTGAAAAATTTAAACGACCATGACTTCATAAAGCTGTGTAACTAGTAGCAGGTAAAACATCAATTTTTAAGGTGGGTGTATTGCTTGAATATTTGATTTTGAAAGATTACGAAATTTTGGAAAATATCAGGAAAGCTGAAATACAGTTTTATCCTTTGGGAAATGCTCATCAGTAATCTTACACCTATAAAATTGAATATATTAGGTTCAAACATGCAAAATGGTGGTATGGTCCTTTAAGGCCTTATTGTTTTAATTTTCATATCGGATTTTACACTTTGTCATCAACAAACAGGTGAAAATCATTATTGCATTCTCAACAATTCAAACAATGAGCAATTCAGCAAGTAATCCATGTTTTTAAGTCAACACAGCACAGGTCTATGGTAGTTCTGTGCTGTTACTGTAAGACAGAAAGGAAGGCTTTAGCATTACAGCTGATGTTTTATGTGCTGACAATTCATCAAAAAATTGGTCATGAAAACTTCTCTGTCACTGGGGATGATAACATTCAGGATCATAATGCTAATAACCTTATCAAGTGACATGTGGTCACCCTGTTAATAACCCTGTAATTTGAGCAGTATGACAGCAACATTAGCCTAATAAGCTAATGGCCTTTCAACAAACAGGCATGATTCCTGCTGCCTCCCATCAGCACTTTTTAAAAAATAAATGGAACCAGGCCATTAATATTATTATTTCATTGATAGCAGTGGGCACTAATGTTGCTCTTCAGGTGTAGGAAAACAACAATAATAGAACATTTCCAGCACATCTACTAAGCTAATGCAAAGTCTGTCAGTGTTTTGTCCTGGTGTGGTTGTTACAGTAGACACTAGACTAATATATTAATTTTATCGATGCATCAATGTTTAATATGACAAATTAACCCTCTGAAGTCTAAAGTCGTTTTAGCAGTTTTAGTTTTCATTGAATTTCACTGGAGGGCTTTCATTTGACACCTAAAAAGCACTACACTTAAAAAAAAAAAAAAAAANCTTAAAAAAAAAAAAAAAAGTCTTGACATGACAACTTTTGAGAATCTTGACATGTCAACAACAAATGGCTAATGGACTCATTCAACTTAAAAGCGATTCTCTCCCTTGCTGCAGCACCACTGTGCATAATGAGTGAAAACAGGCTGTTTTCAGTAGTGTCTCTTTGCCCCACCCCCCGAAAAAGCCAGCTCTTTTCTGATTGGTCAGGTCTGAACTGGCAACACAGCATATGAAACATGGATGCTGGTCACACACTTGCTCACTAGCCTCATAATCAGTGGGTCTGTCTAACCAGGTGTATATGCCAGTAAATCCATGTGTGTTACATGTTGACATCAACATGTCAAGAAGTAAAGACTCAATCAAGAATGAAGCTTTCAGGTCAGTTCAGGGTTTGCCTTACTGGATGCTGGATTTCTTTGAATGTGAAGTTCAAGTTTGCAACTTTAACAATATTCCATACTTCCAATGCTGTATATTTCACTATAAAAATGAGGGAAAATATACAATTTTTAATATGTCCCCTTTAAAATTGGTTCTCAGTTGCTCTTTGGTGACGAAAGATGAATTTTCCAAGCATGAGAAAAAATGATGTTTGTCAAAATATGAACACTAATAGCACTTCTTAATGTGAAATCACTCTCTTACAACAGTTTTCTTTAAATTGTTTCTTTTAAATTTTATGTATTAAAATATTATAAGTGAAAATGAGTCCAAGCATTGTGGATGAACCCCACCTCCTCGTCTCGTCAGTGTGGTGACTTTTATAGTATTAAAATCATTTTAAATGAGGCCCCAGTGAGGTTTTCCATACAGAGGTGATTATAATTATCCATTTGTACTCTAACCTTGTTCTGTGTGTTATCTAATGTTTCCCCTCAGACCTCCCTCACATTTCTATTTTCACCCCTCTGCTGTTCTACATGACAATGAAAATTATTATTTCCAGCCATTTTGATACCAATACGGATAACTTATTGTGTGGTTTTTTTCCCACTGGGATATTAAATATGATGAACTTTTTGTTTAAACGAACCTCATTCAGCTCACATATCAGCTTCAGTATCTGTCAATCTTTATTACTCCCTTGCTTCAAACATGAAACTACTCTTTGCAGGGTTACTAATAATCACATTTCACCTTTAAATGAATTATTTAACAGAGGAAGGAAAATGGGTTAGAGACAATTCTGTGAAACTAAAATTTTTCAGTCTCCTTTTGTGATTTTTTTTTTTTTTTTTTTTTTTTTTTGTTCTGCCTTGACTGTGGATATGGTGTACCTCAGGGATCAGTTCCTGTTCTTGTTATTTGTACTAAGCTGTGGGAATATGCATAATTTTTTTTTTTTGGTTGGACAGATTGAATTGTTCCTCAGAATTGCGTCTCTTTGCAAATTAAAGATCACTGATCATCCCCAAAAATGTAACAGTAAAAATGTAAGTGTAACAGTAAATAACAGTAAGTCAGGTATATATAATTGATTTGGATGCTCCTTATTGGATTGTGACACAGTATTGAGGGACAATGTCAGTCATTCCTCAGTTGAGGCATTTAAAAAGTTAAATGGGGGGGGGGNGGGGGGGGGGGGGACTTGATCATGGTCTCAGCATTATCTTTCATGATTTTCAAAGACAACCAGGCCAATGGGAGGGCTACATTACACATTAAATTACACTGCAGGAGGATCCATCTTTTAAAATTTGTGCTTAAATGTATTTTTTTTTAAATTTATTTATTTATTTAAGCTTGGACAATGCATCTCATTAACAATATCAAAATATGCCAGATTTAGCCAAAATTGAAAAATTTTCATCTGTAGTCCCATGCCAGGATGTTAAATTGGCTACCTGCAAATATAAAAAGATAAAAACGTGGCACATAACAGGAAAAACAAATCCAGAAAGTCTACAATAAAAAGCGTATTCACCCAGACCATTTTTCAAAATCATCAAAATGTTGTTTCAGAGATGATTAACAGGGAAAACTGTCATTAGATCCATTTTGTGCTTTAGCATAGTTATCAGCAACGACCTGTTTTTATCTCTGTCAAAGAGCTACAGAATGGCTCCGGGTTATTAGTAAAAGCTTTAAAAAAAAAAAAAAAAAGAATCAGAGGATTGTGTTGTCGCTTTTGAGCTTCTCTATACTAATTACCAATTTATTCCACCGTTGGGTTTTAATGTTTTACTGATTTCCAAAATCACTGGTTTTCAGACCTCTTAACGCCCTGTGAGGGGGTGTGGAGCTTGAAGCCTCAGACCCATTCGTTCTCATCTGATGCAGGCCAAGCCCTCGGGTTTGACTTGTGCTTGACAAACTTAATCTGGTCTCATCGGTGTAATAAAGTCAATCCTTCAAAGAAAATTTCTTCTTTCAGGTTATACTAATCCTTTACTGACCTGTAAGCTTGTTTAATCCATGACTTCTAATTTGTAGCTGTAATTCTATCTGTTGTTTAAAGTGTTTTCTACAGAAGTTTGCTTATGGATCCGAAAACATTTGAGTAATCATGTCATTGGATTGACAGTATCAAACTCAAAGTCATTGCCATGTCATTGTCACTCAAAACTACTTTTAAAACAACAGAAACCATTTGAGTTTCACTTTTGTCATTTTAATGTTTTCAGATCTTCCATCAGAAGACTAATAAATATTTAACATCTTTGCACTAACTAGAATTGATAGTATTAGTCAAATAAACACATAAGTGACAGCTCTAAGATGATATCTTTTGTCCTCCGCTGGATTCAATCAATTTCCTTCTGGATTATTTTTCTTGTTTTTAGCCCTACGTATTTTTTTTTTTAAAGAAGGAAAAACCTTGTGGGTTTGAGAATCTAATTCTTGCATTTGATTGGAATATACTGATATTCCTGGTAAAACATGAGAAATCTTCTTATATTTGCTTTCTCAATTAAACTATATTACCCCAATAAACTACTGACATTTATTTTAAAACTACTCTATTTCATGGTTATTTTTTTAATCTGCAACATTCAATAAACAGTTTTTTTCTGAGGGATAATATCATTGAGGTAATTACAGAGATGAGTTTTCAGATAAAAGTAAGACGGTTTACTTTGGATTTTCTATTGGAATAAAGAAAAGAAGACACTAAGATCAAGCGTTTTAAATTGAAACATTTCAGTGCCATTATAATTAACACAGCATGTAAAGGCCTTTTTCAAAGGAAAATGGCAAAATAATAAACTATTTGCATAAAAATATGTAATATGACATACAGCTCAAATAAAAATGGGGTTTCAATGGACAATACCAATTAATTCATGTGCGACATTGCAATATTAAAGTGTAAATTCTAAGAGAGGTAAGAAAATCCAATACTTCTCTGCACAAATAAAGTTAGAAACCCCCTGTTTTGGTATGAGGCCAAAAAAGTTGATTTTTAATGGGCAGTTTCATGAAATAAAAAACATCCACACAGCCAAATCATGAAAATGTAGAATGTTGGAGCAGCATTCACAACAATATGAGGAACACGAGTGAGGACAAACCCAACACAGATCATTACAGATGATGGTCATAACAGTCAAAGAAAGTAAAAAGTCTCAAATTACTCTATCTGCGACACATCTTAGGACACACAGGTATAAACGTCTGCGTATTTACATTTTTTTTTCCTACTCAGTGTGCATCTATGTCACAACATTTTCCAGAAGTCCACAACATACAATAAATTCAGGGTTTCACCTTTGGTTATGTAATTATCAAGGCTAGGTTTAAAAAAATATAGAACACACGTCCATGTTACTTTGCATACAGTTAAATTTAAAGTGAAAACATATTGACAAAGCAGCTGGTCAGCTCTAAATTTGCATCTGAGAAAAAAACCTAAAGTGTTTCATCTTTTGATGTTTTTGGAATTTTATCCGCTGTTTTCTGTGATGGATGGTGGATGTTGGTGTTTATGTGACTGACATCTTTGCTTTAGTGTAAGTGGATTGTGATGTAAGAGGATATTCTTCTCATTTGTTTCAGTGGGTTGCATTGATATATGTGTCTCGTATTTCTGTCCCAACCCTCTCCATACGTTTTCTGAAAGTCTGTATGAGGATTTTCATGTGTGTTGATGTGACTTATGAGAGTCTGTAGGCAGCGTTGTAGGCCAGCCTTGTTTGGTTGACAATATGAAACAGGATAAAAATAGATTGAGTCATACTGCTGACTGCACATAAGCAGCACGCAAACTCACCATTTAGTAACCAATGACACCTACAAAGCCGACCCAACTAAAACATTATGTCGACATTACAACCAAACATTGTTCTCTATCATATTAAAATATTCACATCTGTTCCTTACAAGACACTTTTTTCACATATAAATAAAACACCTTTGATCTTTAAGTCTCTTAGCATCATCACTTCATACATCTTTATATGTGTAATAATTAAGGCAATCATTTTGGGTCACAACTTACTCATTTGCCATCTCCAGCCTCAACCCTTAAAAGGTTTGTGTTTAAACAATAGCTGAAGTCCAGATGTCCAAATGCCGAGTCCCGTGCAGTCGTTGCTTTGTTGCTTTTCAGTGTCCGGTCGTGCTTAAGATGACTGGTCACAATGTTTTGCTTGTTCTCTGCTATTTCCAGAGATGCTGGGATTCTCCCTCTCCCTGCAACTGGCAGCGCTGCAAGAGGAAGAGAAACAGGAAATGGGTGCAAATCTATCATCATTCCTGAGGAAGTGGCACCATGAAGATGGAGCAATTTGTCCAAAGCCCAAACTGATACCGCACATATTTCCTTTTCCCTCCCAGAGGCTGAGCGAACGTCTGAAGCATCCCACTAAAGATAAATATCAGTACAGCTGGACTATTAAGCAACAGCTTTTATTCTGTGATCCTGCAGAGACAATGCCCGTCTGACATTTGCTATACACTCATACAGCACAGAAGCACCCTGCAGAACTCTCCATCTTATTAAGTCATCCATTCACAAAAGTCTTATGCTCTTGAAATTAGTGGGAATATCTGCCTGTTTGTACCAGAAACCTGTTTCCAATAAAAATCAATTTGTCTTAAGAATGTTCCAGTGTCAGGTTCCTTTATTGATCTGCCTTATTCTGTTTTTTTAACCTTTATAAAAATGTACTTTATTGCCATTTCTTTGCTGTTTTTGTTGATGAGACTGTGGTGAGAGCAACAGGAAATTTGGAATTTGCATTTGGGATCAAACCAGAGAAGTTGCAATCATGAGTACATGCTACACTTAGGGCATTTTCAGACCCTAAAATCTGTTTGCTCTGGTATGAATCAGAAACTAAATTGTTACAAGGTTGTATTTACTAGTTTGGTTCAGTTTCACACAGGAAAACATCCAATCGAACCAAAATACAAAGTAAAAGTGGTGAGAAAACTCGCTCTGCTTATTGGAGAAAGAAAATCAGGAAAAAAGCTTGCAGGTGCAAATAAATAACATGGAACAAAAATAGAACTGAGGTATTTTCCAGTCATAGTCATCATTTGGTCCATATGTAAGAAAACCATGATAGCAGAAGCTGAATTTGACTTCAAGACAACATGGAAAACACACATTTCACATGATGTGAAGAAGATGTGCTGCCTTCAGATGGCTGAACAGGAGAATGGAGCAACATACTGAGCACATACAACCTCATGCTAACCCTCAATGTGTTTATCTGAACATATATTAGGTAAATTTGATATGTTATGACCTTTTCCCAAGCATCCTTCGAATTTGCAAATCAATAACGGAGTTTACTTTGGGTTAGCCATGTGCATCTCCTCGCTTTACAGTACATTAATCAGTAAATCCATAGATTACTCTGTAGTTGGTTTGGCGCAGATCATGTTCAGACCACAAATTGGTTCAGTCTGTTTGGAACCAGGTTGAGACCGCCTCCTCAAACGGTCTAGGCGTAGTTGATTTGTTCCACACTGTGGTAAGTTTGCTGCATGCAGACCTGCCTAAACAAACCTGTACAAATGATGGAAACAAACCCTAGTCTGACTAAACCAGACCAAACCAAACCATTATTCTTCTCCTGGTGAATTGATTCTCTCTCTCTTATATCTCTTACTGCTCTAATCTTCTTGTCTGTCTGTCATCCCTCTTCTTCTTTTCCTTTCGGCTTTCCCTTCAGGGGTCACCACAGCGAATCATCTGCCTCCATCTAACCCTATCCTCTGCCTCCTCTTCTCTCACACCAACTAACTTCATGTCCTCTTTCACTACATCCATAAATCTCCTCTTTGGTCTTCCTCTAGGCCTCCTGCCTGGCAGTTCCAACCTCAGCATCCTNGACACAACCCTCTGCATTTATTCGGGCTTGGGACCGACACAAGGAGGACACTGGCTTGTGCCCCCTTGAGGCTGCATTCCCCTTGAGGCTGCATTTGTCTGTCATCCCTACGCTGTCAAAATTCCTCTTTCACAATTTATGTGCATCACAATTTCTGAGCAATGATATTTCTTCCTACCTTCTCATTTATTTTAAATTTCATTATGTTTCTGTCGTGATCTGCCACAATCATATGAGGAGGTTCCATCGTGCCATTGTTATTCATTTCCAGTAGTGATGTGCAGCCAGGGTAGGCAGGGTAGGCAGTGCCTCACTCACCAAAAATAAGAAATGTTGAGATTACATGATGGTTGTATTTATTGATAATTTCTCCATATTCATAATTTTATTAATTTTATGTATTTATTTTATTTTAAAATTTCATCATTCATAATGATGAAATTTTAAAATTAAATAAATAAATAAATAAATTTCATCATTCATAATTAGGCGGCAAGGTGGTCAGTGGTTAACGCTGTTGCCTCACAGCAAGAAGGTCCTGGGTTCGATTCCTGGCCGGGGCAGGGCCTTTCTGTGTGGAGTTTGCATGTTCTCCCCATGTCAGCATGGGTTTCCTCCGGGTACTCCGGCTTCCTCCCACCTCCAAAGACATGCATGTCAGGTGAATTGGGAACTCTAAATTGCCTGTAGGTGTGCATGAGAGCGTGAATGTGTTTGTCTGTCTCTGTCAGCCCTGTGATAGACTGGCGATCTGTCCAGGGTGTACCCGCCTCTTGCCCTACGACCGCTGGGATAGGCTCCAGCCGCCCGTNCGATCTGTCCAGGGTGTACCCGCCTCTTGCCCTACGACCGCTGGGATAGGCTCCAGCCGCCCGTGACCCTCAACAGGACAAATGGGTTTAGAAAATGGATGGATCATTCATAATTTGTCCCAGGCTTACACATACAATAAAATGAGTCAGAATAGTTGTTTTGAAAGTATATGCTTCTTTTGCAACTGGTAGCTCCGAAAAACTGCCGGCCCTGAATGCACCACGTTCAACGCCATGGGTGCTGAGGCAGAGGCTGTTTGTGCCTCTGTCTGCGGGCTTAGCGCAAAGGCCAACGTTTACGTAGATTTGCGCATGCGTAGTCGGTTCTCACACTGTGTTGAACGATCAATGACGAGGCAGTGACCGACCTTGCCTCATGTCACGTGACATACACTCCCTCACGTTCCCGCCGGCTTCCCAGTAGCACCTGCTAGCGTCGCGCTAGTAGCCTTGATAGCACAACGGCGGCTGTCAACATGGGTATTTCTTGCTTAAAAAGATTTTTAACATTGTCTTATGAAGAAAAAAGAGCTGTGGTCGCTAATGGGAAACCAACATCCGACCTGCAGGATCTTTCCCAGCGGAAGGGGCAAAAGATTACAAGAACTTTTCAAACAGAGTGGTACCAGAAGAAGGACTAGCTATGTGGCTGCAACCAGCTAGCAAGCTTTTTTGTTTTCCATGCCTACTCTTTTCAAAAGAACCTTTTCAGAGCTAAAGCGCATAAAGACATACAGCCATAACAGAATGGAACAAAACAGACTTTTGTCCTTGGCTCTTACTGTATTTCCATTGAAAAGGAGAGACTTACGAAACTGAGGAATGGACCTAACAAGAAGGACTTTCACAACAAAGCCTTTGACATCTTTGTCCTGAGGGATAGGCGCATGGACTTAATCTACAAATAAAGTAAGTTATCCCTTAAAAAAATAATATGTATCACTTTTAAAAACCCTTTTATTGGACTTGTGTATGTTGTCTGATGTTAGGCTACTGCGCGCTGGCAACTGTGTGGCTTTGGTGCATGTTGTAGGAGTGGATGAGCTGTTTTCTACTTATTGGCGATTCAGCGTGGTGGCACTGATAAAAGAAACAGAAAGATCTCTTTCTCTTTTTTTTTCTCTTTATCCATGGTACGGCATCACCAGATTCTGATTGTGTGTGGCTGTCAGTGCGTTTTTGCGCATATTTTCTAGCAGTGAAAAAGCTGTTTTCTACTTATTGGGGCACTGGCACCAAGATTTCTCTCTCTCTCTCTCTCTCTCTCTCTCTCTCTCTCACATCCTCCCACCCTGTTCTCACACAAAGGCGTTTATTGTTTATTATCCATACCTAATATGAAGTTGGGCTGCTTCGTTAATTGAATGTAGACAGATTCCACATTGATAGATCACTGTCTACCCAGGCAAAGATTTCACCGCACGTTACTGATTTCCAGTTAATCTCTCCTTATCGAACTGTGGCTTGGAATGCCAAGTTGAGATATTTCTCAGTTATTAAAAGTCTAAAAAACCCAGCATTGTTAAGTTTTATGAGTTTTCAAATTAACACAAAACTACCAAAAGAGATCAAAGGAGTCTGCAAAATTAAGGAAACTGCAAAATTAATTCATATGTCAAAGAGAGAAGTATTCTATAAATTTAAAATCCTTTTATTGTTTTGATTAAATATTTTGTCTGCCCTCTGTGGGACAAACATTTCAGTGTCAAAGCTATTAATGCTTATTAAGATACAGATTTGAGACAAGCCTCCCCTTTAAACAGCAGCTGTTATATATTCTCCACCTCAATAATTTGAGGATTTCCACAAACTCTCTGAGGAGTTTAAGATATTCAGTATGCAATCAAAGTAGCAGCAGGCACAAGGCAATTACAACAAACATAATGAGTTTTTTTTAAAACTAATATTCTAATTAGGATTTTTATAGACAAAGCTGTGGTTGTTTATTTTCCAAGTTCTATGTTTGTTTGGCAGATTTATTGGGTAAATACATGCAGGTATCGTGTCTATTTACCTGAGAATACCGATGCTTGATGATTTAAAAAAAAAAATAAAAAGTGTACAAATATGGAGTTTAATTCAGCTCAGTACATTGTTTATACAAAGAATTAAAGACATTTTAAATTAATGAAGAAAACTGATGAAGTTAACTCAGGTTAAATCAATCACTATTTGTTCACCTTTTTAAATCTGTATAAGAAGAAGAATGCAGGATTTTTCAGCTTTGAGACGAATTGTGGACTGTGGAGAAGAGGCTGGTGTTTACAGTAGATCAGGTGAATGCTGAGCTTAAGTCCTATTTCTCAGGTTGATACAGACACAGCTCCTGTGTCGACACTTCAAACTAGGCAACCTACAGCTTGAGGGAAACTGTGCTATACCAGGACCAAAAACACCAAAATACACACTGAATATAATGTAGACAAGTAGTTTCTGTTACTATGCAATGACTGCAGACACATGCTGTGATCTAAAACGAGAACCAGTATGTTATTTTATAAGCATCACACGGCAACAAATTATGCATAAATCCTTTGTCATTTGCTGTGTGAGGAATAAAGTTTGACGTGATGAATATAAATCAGAAGCCCTCTAAGTTTACAAACTTGGCAAACATGCAACTTTTGATTGCCAAAGTTAACAGAATGTCGGATATACAATACGCCCTCAACTCGAAATTCCTACTTGGAAAGTCAAGAAATGTTCCTCAACCCTGAGTTCAGTAATGATAGCAATAATTTCTCCATTTATAAATGAATGTTTACAAGCATTTTCAGTCAGCATATAGGCAAAGTAACTGGTTAAAAATATGACACTGGCAGCGCACTAGATGTTTTGACAAGGTAAATAGCTTATAAATGTTAAAGTGTAGCTTCTTTTGTTCTGACAGAGCAAACAAAACAAATATTTGTTGAAAGAATGACTCACAAAATCTTAGAGGATTCAGCCCATCCTCTGAATACTTTCAGCTCCTACCTTCAGGAAGGAGGTAGAATTCCCTGTACAAAGAAAAACATCTATAAAAAAAATCATTCATCCCTTAAAACAGTTAAATCACGAATCAGCAACCAATATACAAATCAAAATCTGTCTTCTCCCAGCACTTAGCACTTTATATAATTTTTATCTTTTACTGTAGCACTTTTTATTTGTGATGTGATTGTTTTTAAAGGTACTTATGTACAGTTAGTGTTTATTTACTTTTTGTATTATCCAAAGTTGGTTGTTAGCTGTTTTTTTTTTTTTTTNTTTTTTTTTTTTTTTGTTTTTGTTTTTTTTGCAAGCCAAAGACAAATTTCCACCTTTGCGTTACAAGGCGGACAATAAAGTTGATTTGATTTGAGCTGATTTTCATGGTGGCCTCCATGGCGTCCCTACTATGTTTAGCTCGAATGTGCAGAATTGCGTATTTCTGAGTTACGGCTTTCTAGTTCCAAGGTTCAACAAATGCAGCCCTATTTTACTAGTTTATTAGTATTGTTTATGAAGTGCAATTGGTGATTGAAATGCAGTCTGAATTAGTAAATGAGTTGGAACTTTTGTTGCTTTTTTTCAGTTTGGTTTGACGTAGAACAAATGTCAAACAGAACCGAAATACATCAGCAGTCATCATGTGATACCACTTGCTCTGCTCATTTGTCAAAAATGTCTGGGGGCGGGAGCAAGAAAATCAAAACAGGAAGAAGTTTTGAACGAGAACAACAGAATCGGGATATATTCCTCGTCGTATTTGGGCCTTATAATAACAAAAAATTCTGCTTGCAAAATGCTGAATTTGAATGAATTTCACATGATGTAGGAAGAAGACGTACCTCCTTCAGATTGCTGTACAGGAGAATGAAGCACATATTTAGCACATACAACCACATGCTAACCTTCAACATATTAATCCAGGGATGTATTAGGAACATTTGATATTTGATATGCTATGGGTAATCAAAATTGTAGATTATTTAATCTGGCCCTCTCCAGCACCTAGCCCTCTCCAGTTCAAGATTGATCAATAGATCAATAAATGTTATAGCTGAAATAGAATTAGTTGGGATCATGTTCACACCTTAAAAAAAAACAAAAACAAAAAACACTCGAGTTTATTTGTGACTATACTGAGACCACTTCCTCAAAAGGGTCAAAAATGATTTGTCTGATCTGCCCAAACAAATTATGCCAAGGGGGTAAAACCTACTAGTGTCCAGTTCAATGACTGATGTAAAAAAAAAAAAAAAAAAAANAAAAAAAAAAAAAAAAAAAACACGCTAAGATTAGACAACAACTATAGTTATTTGTGCTTTATATTTTTGATTCTGATCCTCTTTTCACCATTTCATATAGAAGTCAAATATTTTACAGTTCTTTTATTCTTCAGGAGCAAACAGATGCACCAGTGCAGAGGAGCAGCTTCCAAATTCAGCAGACACCTGCTTCTCATAAGAGTCTTAGCAGTGAATTATCTCACAGGGTCTCCACAGAGATTTAATAACGACACCACTAAACTCATGCCTGCTTTTGCAGCTGAATAATTCAGTCCTGGGAATGGCGGTAACTGAAGCAGAGTATGAGAGGGGAGCAGCGAGTGAGGCTCGATATCCACTCGCCTCATTGGGTTCCTACAAAGGAAAACCAGTGGAATATTAATGTGTAACACTGCCTCTCTTCCTCTACCTGGGCCTACCAGCTGTGTGCACACCTGGATGCCATCAGTTCAAATGGCCCAGCATGCATCAGGCTGTGCAGGACTTGTGTTGTCACTTAGTCACAGACTATTCTCAATATCACATTTAGAAATCTGTTCAGCCCTCAGCCCGTGTCTTCAGGGCTCTGCCTGCTCAAGGCTAAGCCAGGTTACACTGGCTCTGATGTGCAAAAACACCTGTTACCCAAAAACTATCATATCATTCTTCACATTTCCAGTAGCCAAGCTGCAGACAGCTGCCTTCTGCCTCAGAAGTAGAGTGGAAACTGTTATGGAGCAGAACATGACCAGTTGAGACTGGAAGAGACAGAGCATGAATGTAGAATATCGTGTCCGGGAAGGTTTTTACTGGCCCGTAGTGCAAATCATAACATCAAAACTGACTTTTTCATAAATGTCAATGACTCAACATTTATTTCTACAGGAACTGAGATTTTCTTTTGCATCAAATCCCCTGTCCCACTAACGCCACCATGCCTAACACCATAACAGCAATGATAAATCAGTGTTTTTTATACAGTTTTGTATTATTTCTTTACTGTTGGGGCGTTGCTATAATTAGCAAAAGTTTCTATTGTGGTAAAGTGACTTTCATTGTCAATGTCAGCTGCAGGAAACAGTAACAGAAAGGAGTAAGGGGTGGAGGTGCCAGAGGCTTGAAAATGTTGTTGCACTTTCACTGGTTGCCAAATGAGGTTGCCAGTTGCTTAAAGTAGCATACCAGTGATTTTACATATTTGAGGCCAATATATATAATCCAGTACATTACATTACTGATAAAAACATAAAACTGTAATTTAATTTTCATTTTATTTTGCCAGATCTCCTAATCTTACAAAATCAAATGTTCAGGTGATACAGCCACTTTAAAATGTAATGTTTAGCCTGCTAACACTTATGCATGATTTTTCATTTTAATTTTTTGCAGACATACATTTTCTTCCGTGTAAATCCGTGTTGAATTGGTTAAATTAAGTTACTTCAACAAAAAAAAAAAAAAATAATNAAAAAAAAAAAAAAAATAATAATAATAGCTGTTGTGTTCACAGTGATGGATTGCTTATCTCAAGTGTGTTGCAAGTCTCTATGAGTTGTGTTTAACTTTGTGTGTTTATCTCTGTGTACTGGAATGAACTGACACCAATGGCAGTCCGCGAGGTAGGAAAAAAATAAAGATTACCACTCCAGTAGCATGTTTTTTGGAAAATGGTTGGCATTAACATAACATATATGCATATAATGGGTTTAAAGATACAAACTCACTGGTATATATTCCTGTTAATGTACAGTGGTCGTGTATGGAGGTGGGGAGGTGGATCTAGAAGGAACACAGGGAAGTTAGGATGCTTTAAAAACAAAATAAGTCTCTCTGAACCAAAGCTACCTAAGACCCTGGATGAATTTGTGAATCAAAAAGTTTTTTTTCCACATGGACTGAGCAGAAATGTCTGTGTCTCAGACATGAGAAAATTCCTCCAAGGGTAAGCAGATGAAGCCACTGGCAACAAGAACTATCCTGATCCATCTTAGGAAATGAGACATAATGTCTTATTAGTACACTCACTGCACATTAGATCAACAACCTCCTGCCATTTCTGACTATAGTGGCCCTCTTTCTATAGGAGGTAAAGGGAAAAAAATAAGTATTTTCTTAAAATCTGGGTCTTATTTTCATAGTTTTTAATCATAATTCCTATAAGTAATGACACTACTCATCAACTTAACTGCTGAGATCTGGAAACATGGTGGCATCGCCAGTACAGCACGACAAGTAGCATGAGTGACAATCAGACAGGTTGCAAACAACTGCCCAAAACAAGCTCTGCACAATATTCTGCAACTCCAGCACCATCAAGGTACTGCCTGCTTCCAGCAGCTTCAAAATCATCAACACATCTTGCTGACTTTCATGTTAAAAGTCTTCATTATAGAACTGCATCAGTTTGACAGATTGCTCTCGGGCTCCATACATTTCTCAGGAACGTCTCCACTGAAGTCACTAAAGTGTTTTTTTTTTCTTCTTTTTTTTTTGTACCATCATCTAAATCTTCTTAACTTCTTAATGTGTCACAGATATTCAAAACTACCTTCATCGAAGCTGTCAAGAGAACTACACAGACCCAGTAACTTGTCAAATTTTTCAAAGGAAGCCTCAACACATCTAAGAAACAGCTGTTTCTGAGGTGGTATTTTAACAGACACGACTTTGATTGTCCTTTGATAGAGATCCCAGCCAGTTTTGTTGTCATGACAATGTTTGTGGTTTGTCAGAGAACAAGATGATAAATGATGAACAATCATGGCCAGCGAAAGCTGAATATGAATCTCTGTGGTGTGAGATATTGAGATACAGACCTTTTTTGGGAATTTTTTATTTTCAAAATTAAACTGTCTGGCAGTATTGCAAAAGTTGATGCTAAATTGAGGTTTTCCCACAACATTGACAGAAAAATTGCAAAAAAGAAAACAGAATCCTGTGGAGTGATTTTAGGAAAGTGCACATACGTGTGGCTGAGAGGACGCACGGTGCCTGGCTTCCTGCTTGCTGACACTAATCCAAAGGCAACAGGGATTTTCTGCCTCTTGCTGCTTCTTGCCTCACACCCCTGCAGGGCTCTCAGATCCACATTGGCTTTCCTGGCCACACACATACACACACACACACACGCACACAGATAAATACACAATAGACTATAAATATTCAGGCCAGGATCAGTGATGTGCAGCATAATGTACATTTGGGACGTAACACACACGGCGGTTTCCACCCTGTCGCCATTGTGGTTGTCTTGTCAGCACTTTTCTATGAAACTCTCACACATCTGTGCGTGTGATGATGCTCATTTAGGAAAACTTGTCCATGAATCCATCTAGGGAGCCCAAAGTTGAGAAGTCCCATCCCTGTTTTCTTGCTGGTTCATTAGTTATCATTACATCTGTTGGTTTGTATCACAAGCCAAGCGTCATGTATGTGTGTGTGTGAGTCACATTCCACATGACAGACTGTCACAATGAATAAAAGGCAGGACACAAATAAGGGTGGTGGTCAGAAAATGTTGCTAAATGTAGCCCCCAGTTTGTGATATAATCATTATTTTTATATTTTTCTTATTTTAGTCACAGCTGTTTTTCTGAAGGTTACATTGTGGACAAACTAATTAAAAACCCTGCAGGTTGTTTGACAATGATTTTTATAGATAAATGAAAATGCTGGGCCTGCAGGTCCACAGCACTGCATATTTCCCATCTCTCCCTGCTCTAGCCACGTCTGATTAGCTAAATCAGATGTTTAGCCAGTCAAAATCTGAGAGGTACCAAAGTAAACCTGATTAGCTAATCAGGTGTAGGTAGAGTGAGGAGAGATGGGTCAACAGGAGTAGGATTGAGGACCGCTCTAGGTCCTAGGTCCAGGTTATCTATTGTGTATGTGTGATCAGTCAGTTAAAATCTTTTGCTACCATTAATTTCACTGGACATTTACCTGTTGATTAAGTACCGTGTATTTATCAGCTAAAATTTGGAGCAGATTTAGATGATTAATACATTTTATTATTTACAATGTTTTGGTGGAAAAAAATTTCTAATTATTCTTTCTCTTGGTTGATGTTCTCACGAATGTGTGCACATGAATGCCTCGTTCAGTTTGGATGAGGACTTTACCAAGTAGGATTTGACGGAGGAGGAGGAGGAGGAGGTGATGGGTTCTTTTATTGTGTTTTCTCTTTCTTACCAGACCTAACATGAATTTATCTCTAGCCTTAAAGAGATGCTGGAGAGTTATTGTACAAGCTTAAATAAAGAATGTCATGCTGTTAAGTAGATTGACAGCCTAATTTTTCTTTGTCACACTCCTGCTAAGAACTAAGTGGTCTTTGTCCATGCTATATTTAAATTTGTCAGTTTTATTAGCTTAATTGGTTTGCCTGTGTGCTGTAGGAATTCTTTTTGTCCCCAAGCTCTCTTTACTGTTGTTGCAATCACAGTTTTATGCCTTTTAAAACAGATATGCAAGAAAACAATAAAAAAAAAAAAAAAANAAAAAAAAAAAAAAACAATCTAAATGAAGCTCCTAAACTGCTGCTCCACATCCTGATAGACTTTGATTTTTTGATATATTCCCATCATCATTGGTTTTGACAGTTGTTATAGTGGTATAAGCACAATTTCATAATTTGTGAGACCAAATTGTGGGAAGCTTTCTCCAAAATAAAAAATTCTTGGTTTGCTCATCCTTGCAAGTTTGTACCACCTCCAAACCATCCTCCTCCATTTGAGTTGCCAGTTGTGCCCCCGCAGGCGTTTCTCACATGTGCAGTTCAACAGTGGCTTAATGAAACGCCTACAATCTCTCACCAACAGCAGATGTAGATGCCTGCCAGTTGTGCTGCCAAGCATATAAAGTACCAACTTGGTTCCCTCAGTGATGGGAGCTGCTGCAATATATCTGCTCATTTACAAACTAAATTAAATACCAGAGCTCATCTTGCACAACTGACCCACGGTAATTGTGTTTTGGATGTTTGATTATCAGCTTCAAAAAAATGACGGCGCATTAGATAGGTGCTTATCTCTCACAATAGCTTTAAAGCTACTATGAAGTCCACAGACAACCATTTTAATAAAACAATAAAAATCAAAACCATAAACTTAAAGCTGGTCGGAAATCTTTGCGTAAATCTGCATGATTTCCTGCTTTTTCTATGGTTCATGTAGCACTGTAAAGCTGAAAATATTAACAGAGGTGAGAAGTTTTAGATTGTCAGTGTGAGCTTTTAGCTTCTTTTGCACCTCACATTAAAATGCAAACTCTAGATGCATCATCTGGATATTGACATAATTTGGAAATTACATTTACACCTTGGATTAAAAAGCCTTCTCATTATCTGGATTCTGCCTGCATTGTGACTGGACCTCAGTAAGTGGCTTATTAGGTACAGTAGTTCCTCTCTGCTCCATGGTCATTTAATAAAAAATAACTAATAAGTTATTAGTGTGGGCTGTCTCTCTCTTCACATTCCAGGTACAGGTACCCATTTACAGCAAGCCACAGCTTGCAATTGAAAATAATTTTATTCATGAGTTTAAACGGGGAGAAGAGGCAGGGTGGTGGTGCTCAGTCTGATTGAAGTCTTATTTGACCAAAAAACTAGTGTTACTTCCTGTCAATAGTGGACAACAAGTGAGTTTTTACTTTCATCAGAAGTGCCAAATACATTGAATGCATATTTTGACATATTTTTTACTGACAATAGTATTCTGTCTGTACTCAAACTAAATACCGCCAAATCATTTGATACAACTACAGGGATCCTTGTAAAGCTCAGCTTCTTCATTTGCTTTTCTTGCCCCCCTCAATGGTATTATAGAAATCATAACTTGTTTAGATGATTCCTTTAGAAGGTAACAACCTTCCGTTCTTCATTTAGCTCCGCTTAATGCGTTAATGTCACACATTTTTGGTTCTGCTCCGTTCAGAAATTATCCTTCACCCTTTATACCTGCTGCTAATTAAACTGCTTAAATATCAGGGATGCAGCATCCTTGTGCTTTGCATCATCCAATAAGTCAAAGTTAAAGGACCATCCCATCCATTTACATGTTTGAGCCTAATATATTCACTTTTCATATATGTAATGCTACTGATAATCATTTCCCAAAGCATACTACTGGAACAGTGAATTAAAATATCATTCTTCCCTCACATCCACTTGGGAACAAACCACAAATCAATGCTCTCTTTATTACTCCAGTCAGCTGTTTTCACTCTCATTCCATTTGTCACTGATGATTTTGCACAACATCATCTCTAGAAAGACGATACCAGTGCAAACTATTTCATTAACAGGGCTTTTCTCACCATAATCAGGCATTAGTTTCAAATGTGGTCTGTGCCACAGTTTTGATCAATATGTTGATTTAATAAAGCTGTTTGAATTTATGTGCTTTTATTTATGTGTCTTCCCTGCTTCCACTTGTTAACTTGTTGGCTTGCAAAGATTTTTTTTTTTTTTAATTAAAAGCAAATTTAAGTTGAAAACCCATCATTAAAATAGCAAATAAATAAAGTAATGGCCAAAAGAAGCTATTGTTCAACTCAGCTAGCTACATATAACTAATAATATAATAATGGTTTAAAGCTACATTAATTGACATTTTGGCCAGTAGATGACAGAAAATCTCAAAAATAAACTGCAAACACACAGCCCTGACATACCGTTAGGTGATCAAGACATTATTGATCACGTTCCCAATCAATTGCCTAATTCATTGCCACACTACCACAGCCATCTGTGAATGCATTGCTGCTTGCCTGTAGGTCTGGCACATGCCTCTTGAGATTGAAGAAGCCACAACATCTTCAAACATTGTGGCATGCACATTGGTGTAGATTTAGGCATGGACGTAGGGACATATCCCTACCAATGTCAAGGTACTGCTGAATTGCCCCTACCAATATTTTTATCAGGTAAAACTTTTCTTATATTTGACATTTGTCAGATATTAGCTATTTCAGTCCATTAATTTCAGGACTGTACAACCTTTAAACTGTTGTAGTGTCTTCATCTTATCTTTGTCAACAGAATACATGCAATAATTAATTATTTTAGCAGGTTCTGTGTGTATTTTTTTTCTTTCTTTTATTTTTGTGTGTGTTTGTAAATGTAGATGACCATGGTATGCACAACAACTGTACTTTGCAGTTGGAATATAAATAGAGAAAAGTTAAGTACTAATCTTTTGAATGCTATGCTGTGTTGTTCATATTAGCAAATATATTTTGAATAAAGCAAATGTTTTTCAGAATCAAGCTCTTTGAGTATTCGTGGGTCTGTGTATGTGCATGTCTGTGTATGGTATAGAAAAACAGAGAGCAAGTGCAAACACATACACAAATGCAAAACACACAACTCGTCCGGTTAAAAATGTCCCTATCTGATGTACTCATTGTACATAACTTATGTTATATCATATCTTCTTTGTGGCCAAAATAGAAATAGTCCGTCTCACCTCAGGCCTCTGATCAATGGCTCATAAAAACTTTCAGTCCATTTTCAGCCAATTTTATAAAGTTATGGCTATGGTTAGCTTTAGGTTTAAGTTTTTAATTTTGTTACCTAAGAACAATACTGTTCTTAAAAAAAAAACCAAAACAAAACTTAAGGTTGAATACTCTTGGGGAAAGGTGTTGTTTTTCTTCCACCACCTTGAACACAACATCCTGTTTTTCCATCACTCTCTTTCAGTGTCAAACTACTATTATGTCTCCTTCACATAATCCTTTCAAGATTGGAAAAAAGTATTTTTTTCCTCACTTTTCATGCACAGAGCACACATTGTAGTTGCACCTATTTTGTGCTGGTCCTTTTATGAAATTTCAGAAAGTACAGTTCACAAACACCTCAGTTTCTTTGAAATGATTCATTGTAATCTCTACCTGTTCTCCAAAAACAGGAATTTAGTGATTTTATATATATACTGTATATATCTGTATATATCTGTATATATATATATCTATATATATATCTAGATATATATATCTATATATATATCTAGATATATATATCTATATATATATCTAGATCTAGATATATATCTATATATATCTAGATCTAGATATATATCTAGATCTAGATATATATATATGAAATCTACATTGTTTTTTTCAAGCTTTGGATTCTGGAAACAGCATTTTTTTACACACACACACACACACACACATATATCAGTGGTGGGCCATCAGGGCCAAGCAAGGCCTTCTCTGCTGGCCTAGAGATTGTCAGAAATCATTAAATTATGTTTTTAATTATGCTATATGTATTTTACAAAGTTTGTTCCCATCAATTTTGTTATTAACGTAATTTCATTCCTACCGCTACTTTCTCACTCTGCTGCACTGCTTCCAGCCCAGCTCATAGAAATTAGAGCTTTTATCCAATCAGATTTTCCCCCTGTGCTGTCTCCAGGTAAAAAAAAAAATCTAGCCTGAGGCCTTCAGAATCTCAAGTGAAACCCCTCTGCTATTCAAGCAAATGGGACGATGTTGTTGATTGTCATATTCTTTAACCAATCAGATTTCGAGTTTGTCAGGTTGGGCATATTCTTTTACACACCAAGGCCTTCTAGCTGGCCTTGATCTATGTCATCGGAGGACAGCATTATGGTACACAGCTAAACAGCCTGCCACAAATTCATTAGAAGGAGAAGAGAGCCGGTTAGCTTAGCTAACTCAAGTAAACCTAGCTAGCACATAACTTAGCATTAATGTTTATTTAAACTTTATTTCTTGATGTTTAGATTTTTAGATGTAGTGCTTTAGATTTTTTGTTTCGANGTTTATTTAAACTTTATTTCTTGATGTTTAGATTTTTAGATGTAGTGCTTTAGATTTTTTGTTTCGATTTTTACTTAGCCCTGTTGTTTTTTAAGGCACAATGGCTGAAGGAGGAGAAGAAATGGATTAACTGGCAACACTTTTTTCACATTTTGGAACTGAANCAATGGCTGAAGGAGGAGAAGAAATGGATTAACTGGCAACACTTTTTTCACATTTTGGAACTGAAATGCACTAATGTACTGTACAGCCGCATCGTTAAACTCTTTATAAAGAAAGAAAGGACTTTGGACTTCGTCTTCAGATGATGAGCAGCTTTGGTAAGTTTGATGGATTTTTATGAGGCTGGAATCTGTGGAGAAGCCANTTCAGATGATGAGCAGCTTTGGTAAGTTTGATGGATTTTTATGAGGCTGGAATCTGTGGAGAAGCCATTGAATACTGCTTGTGTTATTTGTGTTTTACGGCATTTTTGCTTACTTGCTGATCGTATGAGTAAATGTGATGGTTGTTGTGAGTTTGTTCTTGTTTCTTTGGTAATGACACTGATTTGGNATGAGTAAATGTGATGGTTGTTGTGAGTTTGTTCTTGTTTCTTTGGTAATGACACTGATTTGGGTTTTGCAATGTCTATTTGTAATGCAGCATCCTGTCATAATGCTTAATAATGCTAGATCCTTGATGCTTTCAGTAACCATGTATTCATGTCTTTGCAGTTAGTGTGTTGTAACTGCCATAGGTGTCGATTGATCCTCGTGGTAAATCACTGTATTCCACTCAATAAAGGTTACTGTCACTGTGAATATGGGGTGGTTACGACGAATAACAACAGCCTGTAGCCCTAGTGTCATGGTGAGGTTATTAGAAGGTGGTTTAATTGCAGGAGGATAGCACTGAAGGCCTNCTAGTGTCATGGTGAGGTTATTAGAAGGTGGTTTAATTGCAGGAGGATAGCACTGAAGGCCTAGGTATAAAATGCACGGCCTGACACTGATATATATATATATAGATACATATATAGATATATATCTATATATAGATAGATATAGATATATATAGATATATGTATCTATATATATATATAGATACATATATATAATATATAGATATATGTATATATATACGTATATATATATATACGTATATATGTGTATATATGTGTATATAATGCTGTTTATTTCAGGCAAGGTAAAAGTCAAAGACACCATTTATACTTTGTATCTTAGCTGCATTTCTCTTAAAAGTGTTGAAATTATTTGACATCTGGTCAGTACAGCTGATTAAAATATTTGGCCTTCATTAGCAGGAGAGAACAGGTGAACATGGAAAGAGGCCCTGCAAACAGCTGAGAATGAGTGAAAAGATCTTTTTCTCTGCGCTCCAATGTTGCTTGATTAGACACTTGGGGATAATTGCACTGGTGTAAAGGTAAGGATGATTACTGGATTGATTAGGGGCCAGCTCTCCAGATGATGATTAAACCTCGCTTTGGACTCAAAAGTGAATCCTAGAGATTTTTTTTCCCTCACTATAACTCTAACATGAAAGGGAGATTTCAGCTGGTGTGCATTACATTTATACAGCTGCGTCAGATAAATACTGACTGATGTTGAACTGCTTATACTGCTGCCTTTTCTGTTGGTCTTAGCATTAATTATATACTTAACAAAGACAATGCTAAATTGTGTTAAGGATCTTGCAAAACAATCTCCCAAGAATTATTCTTATATAGAAGTAAAACACTCAACAAATTGGTTCACTATGTAATATATCAGCAGTGTAATGGCAAAACGATCATATAAAAAGAATCAGTATCTACAAGACAATTACTAACTGTGTTTTTGGACACTGAATGTATCTGCAAAGTGTTCACTATCAACAGAATCCGGTCTATGAAATGCATATTGTATTGAATTGAACACATTGTATTGATTTTCATCTTTTATTTTCATTTAGGGTATATTTTTGAAACCTTGAAACCTTAATGTGCAAAAAAAAAAAAAAAAAAAATCTAATCCACTTCTGCTCTCCCTTGCTGCAGCACTACTATGCACATTGAGTGAAAACAGGTAATTTACGTTCCTATCTCTTCATGGTACCCTAGGTTTTTTCAGAGTAGGTTTTTTCATGAAAAACCTACTCTGTGCTGATTGGGCAGCTGTGTCTGGGGGTGTGTCTGCTCAGGCCTGACACTTGCTGACCTCATATTTCGTGTGTGTCTCACCAGGTGTGTAAACAATGTCAACATGTAACAGAAGTAAAGAACCCATCAAAGCTTTCTGAGCATTTCAGGACCTATGGACCTATGTATTTCTGTAGGCATCAACCTCAAGTTTTGAAACTGTAGCCTGTTACAGACATGTACCCCATTGTGTTAATTTATTGGCAATTTAACACTTTAACACAACCACTGGTCACTTTTCCGTAAAAGTAACACTAGCAGTTTTAATTGGTAGGACCTAGTGATTTCCGTAAAAATTCCTTCACTGCACAAGTGTGAATAAATGCATCACGTTGCCAGCAAAGGCAAGTTTACGGTGCTCTGATGTTAGATGTTTTTGTGACCAATCATGCTAGACTAAGAAGTGACGCTTTAAATACTGCGACTAAATCACAGAGCTCTTTTCGGACCAGCAGCTTTTCGCTGAACACATCTTTTAGGAATGATAAAATGGCTGGAAATTGGTCTGATGCAGGAATTTTTGAGCTGATTTCCATCCCCGCTGAAGATGAGATAAGCAGACAGCTAAAATCCATGTTGCTCAGCATGTGCTGTAAATCGCTCACCTCGTGTATTATATGTAACTTCTTGCGTTACTCAGTCTTGCCTGGCAGATACCAAATATCATGTGAGAATTGCTCCTGTATCCATAACAGAATGTCTAACTAGAGCCTTTATGGTACTTGGCCAGAAAGGAAACATGTTTGAATGACCAAAAGCACCACTTAAACAGATAGATGATGCCAGCAATTTAATAGATTCCATATCTGAAATGGGCTTTTGGCAATGTTCAACACATACTCATTACTATATAAACCTATAAAAATGACCAAAAAAGCAGACTATGTCCCCTTTAAAGAATACATCATGTCAGCATAAATATAGTAAGTATCAATAAAGGAAAACAGAGAAAGATCTACAGATATTGAAGTAAAGTGTGAAATTTTTTGCCCATCACTGTCCCTCTCCATGTGGCATCTACAGCTGAATTGCTGCACAAGCTGTAAAGGCTGAGAAGACAGGACAAGTGCAGCATTTAAACAGATATGGTGTAACATTCACAGCATAATGCATAATTCAGTTCCGCAATGTGGATTAAGCCCTGCTCCCCAGCTGTTAGAGCGAGCTTAAAAACGCAGCGTGTCGCAGGCCTGAAAGGTCCTTTTTCTGTTAGTGATATCATGAGGTTTCTGTTGTTTAGTAGTTTAATTTCACTCCTGATATGCACCAGACTGAGTCACACAACAAAGTCACTCATTTAATATGATTTTAAGCCATCCTGTTTGTCAGCGTTCTGTTTGGGAAAGCTCTGCTCTCGAAAACACATATTTTCCAAACAGAGGGTGAGACATGGAAAAAAGTACAAAATTACAGTAAGCACAAACGTTCACACAGCCGTTTTTTTTTTTTTTTTAAACGCTCACACTTACTAAACTCAAACACATGGCCACACGCACAACACACACACAGACACTCTTGAGGATAGCGTTTTCCATAGACAAATAGCCCCTATCAGAGATTCCATTCCTTGTTGCCATGAGATGATTACATTTACCCCAAACACGATCTTCTTTCTTATAACTTATGGCGCCCTCCACCCCATCCTTGGGGAGAGTGTTTTCAGCATAATGCATGGGAATGCAACCCTGGAACAACATTATGTGAAGCCAATTGATCAAGTCTGACACAAAAGAGAGCCTGGTGTGGAAAGAGAGAGAGGAGTTTGATAACGAAGGAAAAAAAAAAAAAACTAAAAAGTCTCAGAGCACAAATCTGCCAAAGACCTCACTCCTATCACTCACGTCTGAAGTGAAATTGTTTTCTCAACCCTGCAGACATTCCCTTTGGATTTGGAATGGGTTTGTGTCTGTTTGTTTGATAATCGTCAAATTATGCAAATTAAAGATCAAGATCACCACACGTACATAATCAGTTGTCTCTTAGCCTAAAGACAGTCTCTCCACCTAATTTCATGGAAATCTGCTAATAAGTTCTTGAGATATCCTGCTGGCAGATATGCTAATAAACCGAGTAATGGGGATGAAAGCTTAAACATGGATGACAGAAATATAATTGATTACATTGATGAAATACAAGAATATTCACAACCTGCAGAGCATTAAGAAGTTTTTTTTTGTTTGTTTTCTTTTTTGTATTGCTGAAATGGTTAGTTTAAGGGTAAAATCAAAACATCCCGTGTTTCTGCCCTCAGCTTCAAAGATCTTAAAGTTGAAGCATCCTGTTTATTTGTGTCAGCCACTGGAAACCATGAAAATGTACCAGCGGGAAGAAAACATTATATTCCTCGGCTAATACTTTATTTCAATTTATCTAAATCTAATTAAAGTAAGAAACACATTGCCTCTAGCTCTCTATTATACTTAACATGACTATCAGATTTGCCAGGGTGGACCTAGTATTCCTGTTTCTGTTGTATTCCTGTTCAATATTGTGTTGGAAATCAACTTTTTCCTATCATAGCATGCTTGATTAAGGTAGACTGATTGTTGTTTGTTCCCCAAGGAGTTCCCCAAGCTCAAAAGGCTCAAAGCGTGGCCCTCTCCTCTTCATCCTCTACATCTGTCCCCTTGGCAATATCGCCCATTGTCAACTGCCTTACAGAAATTAAGGCATGGATTCATGGATTCAACTCCCTAACATTGAACTATGACAAATCTGAAATAATCATTGCTCCAAAAACTCTCATCAAAGCCTCTCACAACTTCTTCCTGACAATGACAGCTCTACTGTGCTCCCCTCCCCTCACATCTGAAACTTTGGAGTAATTTCTGACAACAACCTCTCTTTTGAGATATCAGTAAATCCAAAGCCAAAAGAGTCTTTCTGTCTGCACCCATTGCTCTGCTCTATCGCATCTTCCAAAACACATTCAGGGCTGCTCCTCTCTGTGTATGTTCAAGAAATTATTCAAAAACTGCATTTATGGGCTGATACTATTTTAAAAATGTATTATTATTATTATTATTATTATTATTATTATTAACATCATCAGTGACTGAAAAGGAGAGCAAAAGGAAGCAAAATGCAGTAATACACCAGTAGATGATCTTATCTAATTGGTAGGCTCTGTTGTATCAGGCTGCCATTGGCTGGTTATAATTTGTATGAGGTATAATATTCCTTCAAACAGATGCATGAATGAAAAATTTATCAGTCAGAAAGCATTATGAGCTTACATGATGTAGATACGGTTGAAGTGCTGAAAACCTCCATCCCTCAGCCAGGATATGATAAGAAATGTATATGAAAATATGTGATTCAGATCCAAAGAAGCTATTTGGATGAGTGGCAAAGTGTCGCCCAGATGCCTTTATGTTTTACTACAGCTAAGTCTACAAAAACTGACCGAAAACTATGATGTCTGATGATGAAACATAAAAAAATAATAAATTAATGTATATGTACGTGAATATATCTTTGTTCATATAAACTGGTATAGATGCTGATATTGTGTCATATTGTGTTTATATAGCCTCATGCCTTGTAATATGTGCATTACTTAGACATTTTCTTAAGAAAAGTTTCCATATACTAAAGCAATTCCTATTGTTATATCAGCCTCAGTATGGGAATGAAAATGATTTATGAATCAATAGATGTTTCACATTTATGATGTGTTATATTACTATTCTTTTTTGACATTACATATTTTATTCAAAAAGTCTGTTCAATAAGCCACCGGGTTGGATCATGGATCATCATCTTATATTGTACCACAAAACCCAGAGCTGAGATGCAGCTGCTCCCATTAGAAGTAACAAGCAGAGCCAAGGTGGGGTCTTTAGCAGCAGAAAATCCCATCCCTGGCACAGTAGGAAATGCTGTATCTATTTATAACCACAAACATGCAGTTTTTCAGCTGGCACACCTGGGAGGCCTCAAAGTTCCAATTAGCTCGCCGGAAACCCACACAGGCAAACATTGAGATAACCAATAATAAGGCTCTTCTGACATGCTGACATACTGTACAAGAGGAAAATAATCACTGTTTACATGTCTGGAAACATGACAGCGTTTTGATTTTAGCCATTAGCTGATAAATGTCATTTCAATCTTTTTGTGTATTAAGAGAAACAAGCACATATTATGTAATATGGTGGAGTTTTTACTGGAGATTTTACAGTGATTCAGATGACAGGAATAGGAAATGTTTCCTGTCAACATTTCATATTTGCTATGAAGAAAACTGAGAGAGTGCATTCCATGAACACATTAATTCATTCATTCACATATTTATTCACTAACTTCATTAACTCATCATTCATTCTTTAACACATTCATTCATCCATTCTGTCTGTCACTCACTCATTCTTTGGCATCATCATTCATTCACCGGTTGATTCGTTCATTCTTATTTATTCACTAACTTGTCATTTCATTCATACACTTACTAACCTATTTACCTATTCCTTCAACCTCTTACTTATTCATTCATTCATTCACTACCTCATTTTTTTCTCTCATTCTTTGTTTTATTCACTCATACACCCACCGACTGACTCTTATTTTGTTATTTTTTTCCTCATTGATGTCCTCACTCATTCACTCAGTCACAGACTCATTGATAATTCATTCATCAACCTATCTGCCACCTAGTGGCCTTTAGATTGTATTGCAGCGACTGAGTAGAATCCCTCACTCGTGTCAATAATAGTGCTTGAACTGCTGAGGGAACTTTGTGTTTGTAACAATGTGTGCGTGCGCATGTAATTCCAAACAGATGAGTTTACACACAGCGGTTGTCATAAAAGGTCAAACTACTGTCTGTCTGAGTGTGTCTGTTGCACAAAGGTTCCATCTGAGCATATCAAACTAACAATGTGATTGGCTGGGAATCAGATTGAGAATGCAGATGAATGTGTGTTGACCTTAAAGGTGCAATTTGAATGTGAGAAACAGTGTAAATCTACTGCCAAACCTTAAAACACAAGAACCTGCTACATACTTGCTCCTGACAGGACTGATAGATCTATTAAAGAAGACACATTTTACAGTTTTCCATGTTAGTTTCATTTTGGGCTCTATTTTGCAATATCGGCGATCGTGCACATTTGAGTCAAAAATATACAATCCAAACACGTTACGTCTGACAACCATTTCCCAAAAATACTCCTGGAGCGGTACATTTTACACTTGTTTTCCATACCTTCCAGACTGCCATTGGTTTCAGTTCATTCCAGTACACTATAAAAATCAACTTGTAGAGATTTGGAACATGCTTGAGATACATAATCCATCACAGCAAACAACATGTTTGTTTTTTTGTCAAAGTAACTTTAACTGGTCCAACACGTGCAGAGCTGCATGGAAGACAACATATTTCTCCAGCAGAAAATATAGTCCCAGGAGAAGTTGGCTTTTACAGAAAGCCTACTTCTCCTGATAACCATGCCTTCTACAACTGTGTATAAGTTAGCAGGCAAAACATTAAATTTTAAGGTGGGTGTTTCACCTGAGCATTTTATTTTGAAAGGTTAGGGGATTTAAAAAAATAACACAAAACTAAAATACGGTTTTATGTCTTGGAAATTGTCAGTAATGCAACATGTATGCGGGTTATTCAACCCACAGTTAAGAAATGTGACTCATTTCTTGAGTCACAACACATTTATATATAGCCATTGAGCTTCTGCACATTTATTGTGAAATGTGTAGAAGCTCTATGGACAACACAAAGAGATACTCTTAGTGGTCCTTTAATATACAAAAAAAAACAAAAACAAAAAAAAAACACTGATCCACTACAGTTTCTTGCTATAGCACCTCTATGCGCACTGAGTGAAAACAGACCATTTGAATTACTGTCTAGTTAACTGCTCACCTGTGTCTTCCCAGGTGAGCAGATGGGTAAATTCAAACATGCTACATGTTGCTGTCATCATGTAAAGGAAGTAAAGGATTAATCAAAAACAAGCAGATTAGGATCTGTGGGTTTGTCTCACTGGAAGCATTTCTATGGGCATGAGTCTCATGTTCTCAAACTTTGATAATGTTTAACAAAATCTATTACACTGTAACAATTTGGGAAAATAACAAAAAAGCAGATATATCCCCTTTAACACATGAACAGAATCCGATACATTCAGTTATTATAGCTTAGAAAGAAAAATGCCTTTATATGTCAGACTCTTAGTTGTACAGCATGTATTCACTTTGAAGTTGATACTTTACTTGGAGACATTTTCTTTTTCCTGTACACTGTCTGAAAAGTGCAGAAGATGGCCCACACAAAGAGATACTGTTACTGGAGGAAAAATCAACAAATCAACCTTTTGTTGACAGTAAAAAATTAAATGGAATTTTCCAGCAGTGCTGTGGTAGCAAATCTGGCAACTGCAGAGTCGGTTTAACGAAAAGGCAGAAAACTATGACTGCATAAAACCATGAGTTGGCTGGGAGGAGAAAGATTTACTGTTAGTGGTCTGAGAAGTAAAACAAAAATCCTAAAAGAGGACGTTGTGGTTTTGCTGCATAATGCAACAGACGTCAGTGAAAGTCTTCCAAAATAGCTGTGTGGACCTGGCCCAAGGAAAATTAAACTAAAGTCCCTTGAACATAGAGGTTGTTACGGACAGTGAAGAAGTTTTTCACACAGAGCCCTCACAAACCTCTGAGGTCTGAGCAAAGCCAAAACAAGTCACAGCTGACCACAGGCAGACTTATTTCCACATCATGGTTTATAACATGCCACAGCATTCATAAAGTCAACCTACCAGACACACAGAAACACAACTTATCAGATGAAAAAAAACTATGTCAAGTTTGTTTTGGTCTCCTGCCATATCAATTAACTGATAAGAAATTCATGAGAGGAGCTGAATAAACAAACATCTCAGTTAAATATGATGTAAAGACGTTGAGCTACAGTATGTCTCAATCCTAAAATGACATTAGCTTTATTCTGTCGTTACCATAATGTTCTTTTTTCATTGCCATAAACCTTTAACACAAAGACCACAACTATTTATATGCCATTTTCTTCTCTGTACAGTAAATATTAGTTGGAAAGCTAGCAGAGAATTATTTGCAAAGCGTGAAAATGAACCCCCACAGTTAAAAAAATTAACAAAAACCTGACCATCTAGGGCCAATTTACATGTTAAATTGGCAAAGAAAACTAAAATTTTCTGCTTTAGGGATCCACATTTTAAGAGACACTAATATAAGAGAAATGTGATCCACACACTATGGAGAGGGGTGGAGGTGGTGTGTGTGTGTGTGTGTGTGTGTGTGTGTGTGAGAGAGAGAGAGAGAGAGAGAGCGCGCAGAGGATGAGGCTTGAGAAAGAGTTGCGATGCCACCAGAATGTGTGCGAGATCAGACTGATCAACTTAGCGGCTTAAATATCAAAAGTATTGATGACTAACACAAGAAAGCCAAATACAGTTTAAAATGTCACACAGATTTCATACTGATGAAATTTACGACCAGGTCTTAATTTTTGCAAGTGTGTTTTATCTTGACATGTAAATAAGGAAATATTGTAGTAACGCCTCTTTCAAAGCAAACACTCAAACAGGTGTTTATGAATAAGGGAATGTGGTTGCCGTGACAATATTTGAGATATGTTAAATCCGGTACTGTGTTTTATGAATTCCCCCCTAAATATCTGAATATGTTGGGGAGTCCAAATCCTCTCGTGTGAAACGTGCTATCACTGACTACAGCCAGAGGGTCAAAGACACAGGGTGACGCTTGGAGGAGTCGTAACACCTGTAACAAAACATCAGCAAAGCTCCATCATTTCCTGTGTTGCTCCTCATGTGTTTTATGACTAAATGTAGCTTGTAGTTTGGTGTGTACGTGACCTTAGATGTTATGAATTTACACATAAAAAAAAAAATAAACGCAGAGCATTAACAACAGCAGCTCTCACCTTGAAAGAAGACATCATAATGACAAACAAAAATTAGAGCCTAATTGGAGAGGATCAATAAAGCGAGACAATGGAACACCGCTGGGGGATCAAAGGTATAATAACAAATTATAAGATGAGAAAAGGAGCATGAATAAATTAAACCAGACCTATGGCAGTCAATTAAATCAAAAGGTAAGGTGATACTGTGGAAGCAAGCAGTGTGTGTGTGTGTGTGTGTGTGTGTGATCAAAGGTGGGAAGCAGGGAGTGAAGGATGGAGGCTGTGATGTTCCACTGAGGCAAACGCTGAGAAATTTGGTGAATCACACAGGTCTCCAGGCTACATTCAACAGACATATTTGCTAAGATGGAAAGCATATTCTTGTTCTTGCCAGCTGAAGCTAGTTCCAAAGAAAGAGATGAGATGTTGGTAAACAACAATATTAAACAAATTAAAAGTCATGTATGTGTGTGTGTGTGTGCGTGTGTGTGTGTGTGTGTGTGTGTGTGTATATATATATATATATATATATATATATGTATGCATACATCCCTGAAGATAACTCATCATTATCTCTTTTACTCACAAGTTGGCTATTTTCCCTTTATGCCACTACTGTAAATACACAACAATGCACTGAGACGCATCAGTTCAATGCCTGAAAGTCATATTAATCTGAAAAGTTTGAATCAGTTGTAATTGCAATTAATTGCAAGATAGGGATTTTTTTTGATATTTTTATCAGTTTCTTCTAAAGAAATACACCAATGTCAATAGAAAAAAAAAAAATTAGGCATATTTACCTGATGATAGACTATGAATAAGTGCAATTTGGTCTNAAAAAAAAAAAAATTAGGCATATTTACCTGATGATAGACTATGAATAAGTGCAATTTGGTCTGGATCTGGGTAATTTTTAAACATTCTGTTTGTTATGACAAATGCAGCAACTAAATCCTATTATTATTATTATTATTATTATTATGTTGTTGTTGTTGTCGTCGTCGTCTCTTCGTTCCATTTGTGTAAGGCTGCATGTTGCAGTGCATTGCGGTGGTTAGAACTATTGCCTCACACTGAGAAAGTCTTGAGTTTGAATCCTGCACTGGCTAATGAGCACCTTTCTAGTTCTTAGTGTTCCTGATCCCCTTCTTCAGCAAAACTAGGCACCCAAAATGTGTCATATTCTGAATATTGTAATATAGAACACACAAATAGTGAATGCTATTCCCATCTCCATCCCCCCCAGCATTCTCATCAGAATAGAAGGAGCATCCTTACATGCTCATGAATTGGCACTACAGTGTTATTACACAATAACTCTTTTGCACAATTACAAGTCAAGCCGTTTGTATAGAGTGAGATGAAGCATGTGGGGGATCTTGGTCCTTGAAGGACCATGAAACTGACTCATCTTCATGTAAGCGAGTTAAGCCCTGGCAAACTGATTGGTTGCATTACATCATTTGCATGCACACACGAATGCACATACACGCACAATCACACGTGCACACACACAGTGAGATACATCCCAGGCCATTGAGAGCAAGCATTAGTCACTCCATATAAAAACACCCAGTCACTTCAATGCAGGAAAGCAGAGAGAACAAGTGGGAGATGAGGTCTGGTCAGGGCAACCATTTCTCAACATGTACAAACATTTCTCAAGCAGGATGAACGCCACATTAATGATGAAGAGCTGGGCTCGAGTGTTCAAAGCATTGATTGATACCGGAGGAGACTCCTGCTGATCCAGGCTCATCTAGGTTTTGTGTCTTTCATGTCCATGCTAGCCTAGACTGACCATGGGGGGGGGTGGGGATTCGTCTGATTGTAATGGATGTTGACTGCACACGTGGCACTTATATAACTGGAATTACCTATCAGCATTCAACATTAGTGGCTGTCAGGCTATTCAGAACTAACAGGAGCATTATTATAAGAAGCATGTTCATTTGTATGTAAAACATGAGCAGAATTATCACAGACAACTACTGAAATCTAAGAACAAGAAATATGTAAAACAGAATAAACAGAAAATAGGAAATAATACTACTATTGCAATGATGTTGCACAATACTGTAGGTGATAAAAGCTCAATGTGCTGTTCAGTGAGATTTCTATCTGATATTGCCTTCAGATGGAACCTGTGAGGTTGTATTTTTGGGAATGGGAAGTCGAGTACACAATGTGCTCAGCTTTCAAGTGGATTAAGTCGTGAGAAGACTGTTGCTAGGTGACTGACAATAAAAATGGACCTCGCCTTGTTGCCTTTACCAGAATGATGAATAATTTTATTCCTATGAATTTTAACATCATGTTAAGGATTGAGAATAAGGTAAACAACAGAAGTGGCTAACATCCATAGGCTCAGACATTTTCAGAGGTGTCACCATGTGTCACAACTTATGAACTCAGAGCTGCCAGAAAGTTTCCACTTATGATATCAAAAATTACATCACTGGATTGTGTAGGTGGTGTCTTCTTACAATCTGAAAGCACACCGAGTGCAGACATACAAGTGCTATAGAAAAATGTAGGTTCTTGTAGCTTATATGTAGAATTTTGCTATGTCAACCAATTGTACTGTCATGGTGGTATGGGTGCACGATATAGCCTTAAAATAATACAATGGTTATCTCATGGTATTTTTGAAATAACGATATTCAAGACAGTAAGAACAATGTAACACTGAACAATGTTTTATTGGTGAGTGAAGTAGTAAACAGTACTGCAAACTTTTTTGTAACAACTGTAAGTAAAAAATTAGTAGGCTAAGTGTAAAACAATTCGAACAATATGTTTCCCTTCAGAGTAAAAGTATAAAAAAAACTAAATCCTGTACTATTTTGGGTTATACTTTATATACATACATATATATCTATATATCTATCTATTTATATATATATATATACACACAGAGAGAGAGATGGATGGATAGATAGATAGATAGATAGATAGATAGATAGATAGATAGATAGATAAAGCCATCATTATTCATGAATATGAATAATGATGGCTCAAGATTTGATCTTTGGCAGGTTATGATATTCCCTCCAGTGCTAAATAGGACCTACTACACTGCACTTACATAACGCTCTGAAGTCTGTCCACAAGCCCGTAGCTGAGGCAAACAACTCAGCTTAAATGAACACAGCAGCAATGCTAACACTGTTCATACCTAGATAACAGTCGCCGCTTCACTAATTTCACTCCACCATTTGCTTTATCTGTCATAGGGAGTACAACTAGTTAAAGCTCCAGCTATATGCTTGACTAATGCCCTGTCCACACTATTTTACAAAACGCATATTTTCTTCTGCATTTTGGCCTCTCATCCACATGCAGACGGTGTTTTAGGCCAATAAAACGGAGATTTTTAAAACGGCTTCTAAAGTGCTTCTAAAAACTCCGCTTTCTGTGGATATGTGTTGACATGTAAAACGGAGCTTTTGGGAAACGATGATGTCAGATCTAAACTCACGCATGCGAGTTTAGCATGCGCAGCCAGACCTGCATGTGTGTGAGCATTCTCGTGTGGACACAGATACTTTGTAAAACGATGCTTGTGTGGACATAATTTGTTTTTTAAACGGTGGGGGAAAACATCCGTTTAAAAAAATATCCATATTAGTGTGAACTAGGCCTAAGTCAGCGTCATTTGCCTATTTGTTTTGTAGCAAAGCAACTGCTTCTTCACACGACTTGTGACTTTCTTGGTATCACCCGGGTGCTTCTGCTTCTGCTGCGTTCGACAGACCTCGGAAGTCAAATTTTTCCCAGTTGGAAGCTCCAACTTCCAACCTCAAACCGTTCCAGCCAAATGTAATCAGAAAAGCATAGCTGAACACCAATAAATACTGTAAAATTAATTAAAACTTCATAATAAATGCTAACTAAAATAAAGTTAGACTACAGGATTGTTTGGTTGTATTGTTTTACAATGATATTAATCACAGTGGGTATTAAACTTTGTGCAGAGAAATAATATTATGAAATTATTTACACTTATATATCAATGGCAAGCAGTTACTTTACAAAATAGATAGTTGACTTGGTGATATATTGACCTTTTTCTTTCAATTTCACGCAAGGAAAAATAGTTTATTCGCCTGTTAGCTGATCATTTCCATTCATAAAGCTTGCTTCCACGGGTGCTGCCATGTTGAGTGACATCATACTGGTGAAGTTGGGGTAGATAATTTTGGTCCGAGTTTCCCAGCCGGAGCTCCGACTTCAAGTGCCGTTCCAACGCATTTTTCCAAGTAAGAAGTTGTAAAAATCTGAGTTCTGAAGTCTGTCGAACGCAACATTCAGTCATGCAAATCAGTTGTATTTCCACCATTGGCTGTTAGCCACTAGCCTTGTAGCTAAACCATTTCCAAACAACAGAGGTAGCTCCCTGTTTAGGAGCTAATTTGCCAGGCACTGACCACACTACTTCTGGGCATAATTGTTTTATTTCTTCTTGCTTCGTGTGATGTGAAAAATTCATCACACTAAAAACTGTCAATAGATATGATATATTTTTATCATATAAAAAAAATACCGGCATTAACAATTTGATATGGCATGGCCCTAGTGGACAACACAAGTGATAGCTATTTGGTTATTTAGTTAGCTAGTAAGCTAATGTGAGTTAGCCAATGCAAGAGAGACTTAAACAGATTTCTTCTCAACTCCTAAGTGAATGCCGGTAAATTGTCAGCTGGTTTGATCTACACAATCATTTGTATGAATCTTTTGTCCTGTGTCTAAATACTAAGACAAGATTGTGGGCTGATAAGACATGCTAAACAGGTCAGAAATTTGTGTTCAAGTGTTTAAGCAAACATAGACATGGATAATAAAGCTGGTGTTGAATACAAAACTTCATTACTGTTTGTGATTAGAGCAGTCTGTTTCTTCATGCTAACTTTCAAAGTCTGGATGCCACTTTAGTGCATGCAAAACTACCTAGGTCTTTTGCAAAGGATTTTGCAAACACAAACTTGTGTTTAATTTGTGTTTCCCTTAAATCTCGCCTTGCTACACGCTTCTCACAGCTGATGATCAGCATCTGTGGCCTCTCTAAAGTTTATAGGACCAGCAGGGCTCCTGTCCTACACCAGCTCATCTTCACAGACATACAAAGTAAACTTTTTATGCTTGAACAGCTGCTGCATTTAATCAGATCTTAAGCTTGTTCGTAAAGCGCTGCAGTGTCGCGGGGCTTTAGGTAGCACTCTGCAAAATGAGAAAAAATTACTTGATATAATAAATCTTTGAAATTCTTACCTTTTCCAATACCATCTAACAAATCTGTAATCCTCTTTTGTCCCAGATCGTATGTGTATGATTGCAAACATAATCAGTAATCTGAGCACACATGCTTAGGTCCATGTATGATGTATGCAAGACAGTTTACCTCTCTTAATAACCTTTCATAATATGATGCACATCCAACCTTGTTTCCCAAGAACTGGGTTTATACAACTAAAATGATGAACAAAATATGTTTACTATAAAATGCATTGACACTCAGAATACAGCGTATGAGAACACACATTTGCAAAATGGTGAGCATGCTTAAAATATGTGTAACATGTTCATTTGCTACATTTTTAAGGGTTTTTTGTTTTTTTTTTTGTTTTTTTTTGTTTTTTTAATGTCTGCTCAGTGTCTCCTTGGATGATGATTTCCTGTTAGTCAGGACCACTGGACATAAACATGTCAAAGTCTGACGGTTTCTTAGCAATCCCAACCTCCTCCCTATGAATTTTTCAGCAGCAAGAAAGCAATTAATTGGTTTCTTTGGTTGCAAAATAGCCAATGAATATAATCAGGTAACTATTAAAGAATGCATTTTAATTGGCTGTATATTTGTATAGTTTGACAAATTTGCATTTGTTAACTAAAAGGAACACTGATACAGATTTCCATGTTATTACTTTCATTTAGGCTGTTTTGAATTCTTTGCAATGATTTAAAACACACACTGATCCACTTCTACTGTCCCTTGTTGTAGCACCGCTGTGCACACTGAATGAAAATAGCCTGCTTTAAAAATATTGTCTAGTCAAGCCTGAGCTGCTAACACCCCTGGATGGTGAAACATGATGGGTTAGGGTTAACCTAGCTCTAACCCTCAGCCAAACACTCACTTGTGGGTTTGTCTAATCAGGTGTGTGGGCAAGTAAATTCAAATATGTTACATGGTGACATCAACATGTTACAGAAGTAAAGAACAAATCAAAAGTGAAGCTTTCTGGGCAGTTCGGGACCTATGAGTTTGGTTTACTGGATGTATTTCTATAGGTGTCAACCTCAAGTTTTGCAACTTTGACAATGTTCAACACATACATCCTACTATATTTACCTATAAAAACAAGGGAGAATAATAACAAGCGTAACATGTCTCATTTAAACATAATACCAGTACATAACATTGGCATGACAAAGCTTATGCTGTGGGTGGAGAATGCAACACCAAAGCATGATATATGTGTAATTAGCAAAACAATCTATGTTTCTAGAATGAAGTAACAATAAACCATAGGATACTGTCAGATTATTGTAGCCCCATGGAAAGCAGGGATACAGTGTAGAGTGCAAAGACTCAGGTTGCTCTCTTTCAATGGAGTTACCTTATGTAACTCTACATGGTGGTCTAAGCTTACAGAGACTGTAAATCCAAGTGTGCATTCATACTCCTCTCGTCAGACAGGATAGGAAACATGGTGCATTTGTGGAAAATGGGATGTGAGAAATAGTTTGTACATCACCTGGGTGGTTAAGAGTTAACTTCAGCCTGTTAACTGATCATCACAGGGCAAGTCATCCAATTGGTCCAATAGAGCCAGTTCCCCCCAAAAATGTGTTGTGGTAATATTATTTCTCATGTCATTAAAAGATTGTTATCTTTATTTTACTGTTTCTCTCCTATCTGATGAGCTTTCTCTGACCTATAAGAATGATTGCCTTGGGTTGAAAATGATCCTGATTCTTTAAACCATTTGTCAATAGTTTCAGAGGACCAATAATTAATGTAAAACACTCCATGGCAACAGCTGAGAGCATCTAACTTTTATGTGAACAAAGTAGTGAGCTGACAGCTCCTTACCAGTTCTGATGAACGTATTCCAAGACAGAATGATGGAGAGACATTCCAGCTTTTCCTGTTTTCTTTTCATGTTTTATCTGTTTGTATGAGGGCTCATTTATGATTGGAATAAGTCAATATAGAATAAAGAATAATTCAATCCAGTTGTTTGAACACTTTAAACATTTAACATTCTTTCTGCATTAACTAAAAAAATATACAGGTATATTCTGGTGTTCCATTTGATGTCATTTTGTTCATGTATCTAATAATACCTCAAAGCCATAACTGGTAATGGTAATGTCCACCTCTGGAAATACAATCATACTTTACATCAACTCTGTTAAGGTATTCATAATACTCAATCAACAACCATGATAGCAGCATTAAGCAAACATTTTCAGTCTATTGTGCCAATAAAAAAATTGTTTTTGGAAGGCATGACTTAGCGGTTGTGGTCTCAAGCTGTTTTTCAGACATTGTAGGCAATATTGGCTGTTGGACGCCACACTTTAATGCGACCCATCATTCCTGTGCTTCTCTTTGTAAGCATGGGTGCAGAACCTATGATTACGGTTCAGCAGCTTAATTCAGCCACTTAGCTAATTGTAATTCTTTAGGTCTGTTTGGGCCTTTTTGAGTTCATTACATCTATTTAGTTGCTGCAAACCAGTTAATCAAATATCTAGTTACATAGTTGGATCTCATTGGAAAAGGCATTCATCTTACAGATTTGTAACTTAGACAGTGCAAGCCATGTCTAATACAAATAATGTTTATGTGCAACTAAAACACCTTTTCATGCAAAAAAATGTTCATTGACAAAGTTTTTACTGAATACCATATTCATATAGAGCAAACTGGGCTGAATGGCTGGGTCTATATACCACAGGACTTTGGACTTTGGAGACCAGTGTTTGCACCCCAGGGCACAGACTATACAGGAAGTGATTTATTTAATTTAATCAATAATTCATTTCATTGTAACCACTGTATCTCCTAATCTTAAATGCATGCTTTTCGTTGCATAACTTTAACCATACCTTAACTGCATTTAAGTTGTCATTGACCAAATGATTCCCTAAACTCAATCAGCTTTTAGTTGCCTAAGCATTCATTCAACCATGATGAATGAATGGATGGCTGATAGTGAACATTTTGCAGATACTTTTAGCATATGAAGACTTAGTTTACAAAAATAGATAAACTCAGTTTATCTATTTACATTATCTATTTACTTACATTTTTAGTCTTGTTTTGTTTTAATGGTGTATTCCAGGTGATATTACTCAAATGGTGCATTACTTGTATATTGTTAATTTGTTTTGATTTTTTCATCGTAATCCAACATTGGTTTGGTTGATATTTTTTGATTGATTTTTACAATTTTCTTTAGATATTGAATTATCTGTTTTTGAACAAACTCTTCATATATTTTGCTGGTTCATTCAGAATTAATATATATTTAAAATACACTGTTAGTAACCATTTTGCAGCTAATGCATGTTCTGTTTAGTCAGTAAGAGCTGTAGTAACCCAATTCATGGGAGACAAGGTTGGCCAAAAGAAAGATCTTCTAAACACTTCTCTTTAAACACGTCCTCATCTATCAGAAGGTGAGATGTTTCCACAGTGATCAATATTGATGATTTCCTGCCAAAAAGTGGACTAATCTGTTAAATGAACAGTAAAACATAGTTAATTCCACAGTAATGAGCTGGGTGGATTGTAATTTTTTTCTCACTACTTACAGTAGATGAGTGAGTTTGCTCAACACCGGCTGCTCGTGAACAAATACTACATGGAATAACCAAAAGTGTTTTAGTGTTTTTCACTGTGTTGCCAGCAATCTAATAGTAGCTATTAAAACTGATGTATAAAATTATTATTATTATTATTATTTTTTTTTTTTTTTNGGGCTATGAGAAGTGGGCAAAAAAAAAAAAAAAGGCTGGTTCAAATAACATACAGCTACACAGATACACACATACTGTGTTTCATGTAAAAACTGTAATTACCAGAGATGTTCATATTTCACTTAAGTAAATTAACAAATTACTTTCTGAAAACCTACATAGAGTTTTCATGCATCTCTCATGTCAGTGGTATGAAGTTGGTGTCAGCACTGAATGTGCTACAAGTACAATTTCATATTACCTGCACTTTTTATTAAGAGGCATCACGAGTGAAATAAAATAAAAATATCTGCTGTAAATTTCCAATGCTCTTTCAGTCTCTGAAGGTTAAGCCTATGATCTAACTATAGACATGTACTGTATCTCATCATGCCCAACACAGGAGTTGTGGTGATGGCATAGCGATGATTCTAGAAATAAGAACTCATTTATCATCCTTAGTTCCTGGTATAATTGTTTCACATGATCATGTCTTGGCGGTGATACCGTGGCTCAGTGGTTAGCACTGTCGCCTCACTGAGAATCTCTGACTGTCCTCTCTCTCTCTCTGTATTTTCTCCCAAAGACGAGCAGATTGGCTGAAGCTCTAAATTGTCCTGAGGTGTGAACATGGCTGTGAATGTGTCTATGTGTTAGCCCTGTGACGGACTGCCAACCTGTCCAGCGTGTACCCTATCTTTCACCTAGTATATGCTGGGATAGGCTCCAGCCCTCTATGACCCTGGATGGTATTATTGTGGGTGTAGAAGATGGATGGATGTCTTGGCTGTGAGAAGGATTCGGTTTCTGAACAGCTGAATGGGCCATTTTTCTGCAGGGTCAGTGATGGCTTTAACCTTCCCAATTCTGTTTTGTTATGCTGAGCAGGTTGTTTCATGCCAGAACAGTCACTGTGTTTTGTTAATGTCCGCACTGACTGTTGAGCCTTCTGGGAGCGTCATTAGCCTAATTTGATACAATATTTGTGAATCCAGATGGTTATTCAAAACCACAATAGAAATGCCTGCATACTGAACAACAGAGACAAACATCAATTATGCTTAAACTTGTCTTGAACTGCTTTATATAAAAAAAATAAATTAGTGTTGCCAATTAGATTTAAAGGTGACAAACAGATTTACTTGTTTTTATTTTCAGATAGAGGTGTAATTTGAAACCTTTGCAGTGCTTTAATGCAGAAACACTCGCTGCATGAACTTGTTTAAAACAGACCATTTTAGGTCCCGTCTCTTTAAGCCCCCCTCCCAAAAAGCCTGCTCTGTTCTGATTGGCCAGTTGTGTAAGACCAAAGCCACCCATGAACTGCAAAATATGAATGCTGGCCAATCACTTGTTCACTAGCCTTGTAAACTTGTACTGGTGTGTCTAACCAGGTATGGAGGTGTTTAATTTCACATTTGTTACTTGTTGATGTAAACATTTTAAAAGAAGTAAAGGACTAATCAATAATTCAGCTTTCAGAGCAGTTCAGCACTGATGGATTTGTCTTACAAGATGCATTTTTATGGGCATCAACCTCAAATTTTGTAAGTTTGAAAGCACACACACTTGACTAGAATGCACTATAAAATACAAAAAAAGTAAGTTGTCTTCTTTATGATTTTATGATATTGAAATCATAAAAAAATGCAGATACAGCTTATAAACAAATGGCTGTAACTGTGGCATTGCTCTAGCAGCCTCATATTTCAAGTTATTAATCTGTTCAAAGACAAACCAGCCAATGTTTTGTTCCTGCACATGTACCTACAAACCACTTAGAAACATTGTGATTGTCTAGATTCCATTTTTTGGGCAAAATGACAACATAAATATACAAAACAGGTGGAAGATAGGAAAGGAACACTGTATTTCAATTTGGACCCTTTTAGCAAATTATACACTGAAGACTGTTAAAGACAACAGCTATTCAAATATTTCTTCTTAAAGGAGCATACCAGCAAGTTTGCAAGCTTAAGCCCAATATATACAACCCACATACATCTTATGTTACTGACAACCAATTTCCAAAACATAAAACTGTAATTTAGTTTTCCTGTTACTTTTTCAAATCTTCTAATCTTTCAAAATCAAATGTTTGGGTGACACACCCTCTTCAGAATTCATTGTTTTACCTTATAACTCTTATGTACAAAATGTAGAAGGGACGGTTGTTTTAATTTCTCTGTAAAAGCCGTCTTCTCCTGGGACTATATTTCCTGGCGGAGACATGCATTGTCTTCCGTGCAGCTCCATGATGGATCAGTTTTGTCAAATTACTTTGACAAAAACGTAATATACTGTACATTGTGTTTGCTGTGCTGGATTATTTATCTTAAGCACATTTCAAGTCTCTACAAAATGATATTAATAGTGTACAGCAATGAACTGAAACCAATGGCAGTCTGGAAGGTAGGAAAAAATTCTTAAATTTACCACTCCCATAGTATATTTTGGAAAATGGGTTTGAGTAACGTAACATGAAAGCAGGTTGTATATATTAGGCTCAAACACACAATATCACCAGTGTGGTCCTTTAACATCTGTTGATTAAATACTCCAAGTACACGTCAGTGTTTTTAGACTACGACACCATTTAATTTCAAAATGACTGGAAACAAATTGGGAAAAAATTGTGGAATGATTAAAATTATATCTAACAACCCAAAGATATTCAATTTGCAATGACATGAAACAGAGAAAAGCAAAAATCCCTGCATACTTAAGAACCTGGAACCAGCTAATGTTTGGTTTAGTTTCTTTAAACCACATAAATGACTTTAATGCTGAGACAATTCTGAAAACTGACATTGATTCATTTAATGCTGATCAAATAACTGATTAACTGACCAATCAGTCCAGCTTGTGCTGTGTTCTTCACATTAGCCAATTCTGACATTATGTAATGTACACTTGTTGTTTTTCCCACCTCTTCTCTATATCCTTTGACAGGCATGGAATACCTTTTGAGAAATAACTATAAATAACTCTGACTTTGTCACAAGGGCTGACCATATGGTCTAAATCTGCACTACAAAGAGTCATTGTGCACGTGACAATAGGACGCTATGAACAGACAAAACCATTTAACTCTGTTCTGTGGCTAAGGATCAGGACGTTTTTTTCAAAGTCAACACAGTTGCTACAGGCCTAAGAATATTCCTGACCCACACACTTGCTTGAAAAATGTTTTGCATTGTGCCACCTACCATAAGCCACATTATGTAAGCGCTAAGTGTGAGGTATCAGGAGAAGCTGGCTATGTGTCAGACGGCTGCTGTGTGTGTGTTCAGGTGTGGGTGCAGGTGTTGGAAATATATTGTATGAATAGTTCCTCTGAGTATATAAACACACAGTGCAACGAGTTCTAAACTGATGCATTGATTATGTGCTGAAGCAAACTGAGACATACTCATAGAGTCAGTGACAGGGCTAGGAAATCTACTTAATGTCTTTATGTTAATGTCCATGGATCATGATGAAAAAGTCAAACACTAACTTCGGGGGACATATTATGCAGTCATGATGGCTTATCACCATCTCTGTAGGCATGTGGTATCTCTTGGTGCACTTATGGATACTGAAACCATGCAAACTATTGTTGTTATGGCTTACAATAACTCATAGACAGTTTGATTTTTACCTGAGAGCTACAGTTACGGTTTTGCAATCTTTTCTGACCCAAAACAGTGAGGCTGACAAATTCTAATCACCCCCAAATATTACAAAGTTTTCAAACTGCCATGTGAACTTGAGTATGGAATGCTTTTTTGTATTGTTTCCTTTACTTTAATTTTGCTTTTATTTATAGTTTTTTTTTCTTTTATTAAATATCAATGTAGCGTTCTTTAAAAGTTTCCGAAACTCCATCTGCATATCAAGTGACTCCAGTGGGGGTCCTGACCCCCAAGGAATGCAACGTATTTAAGTCTTGTTTGGTTGCAGAAAATCTTAAGGACAACGTGTAACAATTTAGCCAACAAAATAACTGACATTTTTCATAATTCAAGTCAATTAGATGATGTGTTTTGGGATGCTCTGGTTGGTTAAAAAAATGTTGATAAGAAATCTCTATATTTCTATGAATAACTACCAGTTGCTCATATACTATAATGCTGCTTTCACTGTTGTAACATGAAGATGCTACTGCTGTTGAGTTTTGGCTTTCTGCATTTGTGAAACACTCAGACACTCCATTAATGAATCACAATATCCATAAAGGTAACCTGCCCAAAACCTGTGACACAAGTTCTTAGAAGACTGACCTGATTTCACCATGAGAGAAATAATTACCGCCACTATGAATGAGAATGTGGTCATAATATTGTTGACGCAAACATCAACTGAAGCATAATTAGATTATCCCCACAACACTCATTGTCACTGGATAAAAATCAGTCAGAGTTGAACAGCAAGCTACATACCTTGGAAGACAACCACATCCTGAAGATCCTCTGTGAGATTGGAGATAATCATAGTCCTCTTGAGAAAAACTATTTTGTGCACAAAGTCCAGCGGACAAGAGAGGAAGATGCTTGCAAACTAGGAGATTCCACAACAGAGTCATTTTTGCTATAGCTTTCAGTCTGCATCCATGTAAAGGGATATTGTCATTTTGAGAAGGTTTGAATCTTACTGGGGATTTTTTTATTTTGTTTTTTTTTTTTTTTTTTTTTNTTTTTTTTTTTTTTTTTTTGTTTGTTTGTTTTTTTTTTCTTTTCTTTTTTGTTTTGTCTCCAAGGGCATGTCTCTGGCCTGTCCATAGAAAACCTGGTGTGGCAAGTCATTTTTTCCAGCCATTCTAACTCTGATTATTCCTGTGCTTAGCTTTCATAATTGGTCGATACAAGGCTTTATGTGGCCTGTTGTGAAAAATCTATGTTGTGTATGTCATAGAAATAGTTCTAGCCCTGGATTATTTTATGCCTGCTAAATTCTGAATCCTAAACATGAGTTGTTGTTAACAGTAAGTGCTGGAACTAAAAGATAAGAAAGATTTTTTTTGTTTAAGCCTATTTTTTTCCTTGGAACCCAATTTTTACTGGCAGCCTATAAAAGGGGAAAGTAATAAACTTTGTGTCTCTCTTTGAGGAAGTTACTCAAACATTTTTCTGATAGATGGTCAGAGGATGACTAAATCATTGCCATTTCCATGGCCTACAGTTTCTGTCTCTCTAAATTAAACATGTCTGCCAGACCCCAGCTAATTTCACATTAGTGCAAACAAATTTGACTTTATTGCATAACAGCAAAGCGATCATCCCTACTCTTTATGTTACTGACAAATGAAACTCATAAAGTGCGAATGCATTAGCTTGTCTTTTCTGGATGTTTGATTTTATGTCAGATTTGGATGCCTGCACAGGTTAGATTAGTGGATCTGACCATCAGGCAAAACTGGTCATAATTGTGCCTAAAGGTTCTCCAGTGTGGAGTTGATTGGGATGAAATATTATTCTCAATGAAAGATTTTGACCTGTCAACTTGTGATCTGTGTGTGAGTGTGTGTACTGAGGCGTGCGTAAAACTCTTGTAAGGGTAACCACCTACTGGTTGGACATACAGAATCTTTATAGGGAAAAGTCTTCACAGGGGAAAAAGAAAAAAAAGAACAAAACCCGAAACTCTACTTGTAATCACACATCAGTCTGAATGGATTTTGAGTTAGTACTGTTTTTTCTGCTTATGTCTGTGCCGTTTCCTTTACTCGGGCTCTTGTCCAGCCCGCAAAGAGACTCTGTCACCCCCTCCTCCATCTCCATATACTCCGCTTTGTCACCTAGCGAGGAACCAGAGGGTGAGCCTTTAAATTTCCTTAAAAAATCCGGGAAATATGGGCAGCCCGGGGGCATGCTCTCCACCACCGGCGCCTGGTCTTCGTTATCGGTCTCCCTGTGGTAAAAGTAGTTGAAGTTGGACACAATGANCCGGCGCCTGGTCTTCGTTATCGGTCTCCCTGTGGTAAAAGTAGTTGAAGTTGGACACAATGACCGGCACCGGGAGCGCGATGGTTAACACGCCTGCGATGGCACAGAGAGAGCCCACTATCTTCCCCCCGACCGTGATAGGTTTCATGTCTCCATATCCCACCGTGGTCATGGTCACCACGGCCCACCAGAACGCGTCGGGGATGCTCGTAAACTGAGAGGTGGGCTCGTCCGCCTCTGCAAAGTACACCGCGCTGGAGAACAAAATGACACCTATGACCAGGAAGAAAATGAGGAGGGCCAGCTCCCTCATGCTGGCGCGCAGGGTATGACCCAGGATCTGCAGCCCCTTGGAATGCCTGGACAGTTTGAATATTCGAAACACCCTGACGAGGCGGATTATTCTCAGGATGGCAAAACTCATCGCCTGCTGCCCGTTGCCTTGGTGCTGAGCCAGGTCCGTGCCGAGAGTTATGAAATAAGGCAAAATGGATACAATGTCTATTGAGTTCATAATGTTTTTAAAGAAAGCTGTTTTGCTTGGACTTGCAAAGAATCGAACTATAATCTCAAAGGAGAACCAGATGATGCAAACCGTTTCCACGATGAAAAAGGGGTCGTTGAAAGGGGTAAATCCGTGGTCAGGTTGGGTTGCGTTGTGTCGTGGCTGTAGGTACTCTTTTTCATCCCTGAACTCCGGCAATGTCTCCAAGCAGAAAATGACGATAGAAATGACAATAACCAAGACGGACACGACCGCGATCCCCCTGGCAGGGCTGGAGCTCTCCGGATACTCAAAAAGAAGCCAAATTTGGCGCTTGAACTCGTCCTCTGGCAGAGGTTTCTCCTCCTCTTTGACAAAACCCTCATCCTCCCGAAACTTTAGTATGGCCTCCTCACCGAGTTCGTAAAACTTCACCTCCTCGGAGAAGATGTCAAAGGGGACATTGACTGGTCTTTTCAACCGCCCCCCTGACTGGTAATAGTAAAGAATTGCGTCGAAACTCGGCCGGTTCCGGTCAAAGAAATATTCGTTCCTCAGCGGGTCAAAGTACCTGATTCGCTTGTCGGGGTCTCCCAGGAGAGTATCCGGGAACTGAGTCAGAGTCTTCAGCTGAGTTTCAAACTTCAGACCCGAGACGTTGATGACAACTCGCTCACAACAGCCGCACTCGCTGTAAACATTTTCATATCCTGACTGAGGACGTCTGTCAGTGAGCGAGACGGTTTCCTCCTCCTCATCCATGTTACAGAGAAAACTCGACCTTTTGCTTCCCCGGTCTCCCTCCTCCTCCTCCTCCTCTTCCTCCTCCTCCTCTTCCTCGGCACCCTCAGCCTCTTCTTCCTCTATCATGATGTCCTCCTCGGATCCCAGCAGCGCCAACTCTGAGTGGCGCAGATCCCCGCCGAGAGTCGCCCGGTTCCGTCTCCACCGGCCGACGCCGCGCTGCTTTTTCCGCTCTCTGAGAACTCTCTGCTGCTGCTCGGACTCCTGCTGGTGCTGTGGCGGCTGAGAGAAGGAGGAGGAGGAGGAGGAGGAGGAGGAAGAGGAGGAGGAGGGACGCGAGGCGGTACCGCCGCTGCTGATGTTGGCATTTGAGGAGGAGGAGGCGGCGCGAGACTGATGCTGGCGGTTGTTAAGGAGATGAGCGCTGGAGGAGGAGGCGGAGGTGGAGATGGACCCCCCCACCCCACCACCGCCGCCGCCTCCCTCCGCGCCTGATCCACCTTCGGCAGCGGCCGCGGCAGCCGCCGCTCTGGAATGTGCAGCCTGGCGCTCCCTCTCACGCTCTCTCTCCCGTGCGCGAGCTTGGGCATATCCGTAAGGCAGGTGACTGTTGCACCCGCCGTCCGCACCCACCATAGCAAACTCCATTTTTAAATCAGTCAGCGTTTGGGTCCTTGAGCGCCTCAGGGCGATGGATGCAGGCCAGAGGAGAAAAGTTGCAGCTCGGGTCGCGCACCGAGGCTGTGAGGCATCAACCGGTTTGACCAATCAGTTGTAAAAACGAGGCTACTAATGTCAACATAACAAATATACCTCACTTAGGTCCATGTTGAGTCCATGTTGGTGCTTACATGATAGGAGATATTGATCAGCCTATTTCCCCGTTTAGGCACAGGCCTCCAATATTTTATGACATCATTATTATAACCAAAATACAAGGGCCGGTGACATATTACGCAGACTCTCTCTGTGTCAAACTTGCAGTGCCCTTTATTTGTTCTGCATTATAAATCCAAGTCAACAAGCTACACCAAAGGAGTCTCTCCTCGCTTTCTCCCGTGCCCATCAGGTGGTTAATTTCTCCGTGACCAGGGCTTGCGCCCATATGCATCTTTTGATCCTCCGTGGTTACTCCTGCTTGCCATTTTAAGCAATGACATTAAAAACTGGATCTTTGATATTATGGACTTCCGGTGAATATGAATGACTTTATTCCTCTGATGCTCCCAGGAGCTGCGAAAAAAGAAGACAACAGAGAAAACAGCAGTTCAGGCAAAAATATAATAGGCTAATAATAATAATAATGAAGGATTCATATTGATGTCCGTTGTTTTGTGTAACGCTATGGTCCACTTGACACTACGCATCTCTTGACTTATGAACAAAGGTAAAACCTCACTGAGATTATTATTATTATTATTATTATTATTATTATTATTATTATTAGCATCAAGGGTGGCTATTAGGAGATGCCTGCATGGATGACAATTATGTGTAAAGACATTACGCACGAAATTCTCAGCTATTAAAATAACCTCCCTTCAGTCTGGCATTTATACTTACATCTGAAAAGGGGCCAAATGAAACCGCCTCAGCCCCCTAACAAATCTGCTGAAGGAGGAGACAGGCTAGGTGAGAATGCAGTTCTCCGTTTTGCCCAAATTCGTGTCTTGATTTTGGGGAGGAATATCACAAATCCCTCGTCGTAGCCAACCAGCGACCATATCATCAACTATATACATCCATGCTCTGACGCACTCTGAGGAGGACACTTTTTGGCTTGCGTCTCGACGTCTTGTCTCAGTTCAACAGGATCTATCGCCACTTCAGCCCCCGTTTCTGCTGCATCGCTCCTGGTACTGGCAGCAACAATCATTTAAGAAAAAAAGGCAGGTGTGCAAGCGTGTTGGCATCAATGACAGCTCCGCACGGTCACAGCAGCAAGACGCGGGGGTGGATAAAAGTTTACCTTCACATAGGCGAGGAGAAATGGCCCCATGGTTAAGTCTGAGCATCTCACATCTGTCTGTCTGCCGCTGTAGCCCTACCTATACTCCTGTATCCCTCCCATTGTGTGCGTGATGATGGAGAGCCTTGGTGAGAAAGTCGTTCGTGTACCGCAGCGCGCGCAGGCGGTGCTCGGTCCTCCCCCAGTGGATGCAACCGGTCACTGCACGCCATGCTGCAGTCTCAGACCAGAGCTTCCTCTGCCCTTCATCCTCACTACTGGGTGGCAACCGGTGTCGTTTCTCTGAATAAGTAATTCATTACTGCTTACTCATTCCAAAAGTAACGCCGTTACTGCACTTGTGTCTAAATCGGAATGGTTAATTGTCTGTTGCTTTTAAATTTCAGTTCAGTCCCCACACCACCACCAAAATAAAATCTGAATGTGTTTGTTCTGGTTTGCCTTCAAAAACTAGAATATTGTCTTCTCTGGCTATTCAGGGAAACCAGATGGTCATCATGGCTTTAATTCAAGGTAATGAAAATAATTCCACTCAAAATAAGCAAATTTGTAACATTTCCTCTGCAGCTGAACACTACAAAATATATTGTATTGCTTTATACCTCAAAAGCAGATGTTAATGCCCTTGCATGCAAAAAATTAAACATTATATTTCAGTTATTCCCCACTGAATGAAAAGGGAAATGTGTCAGCACTGATAATGTTCAATGCTGCCATGAAATTAAAGTGATGATTTTAATGTGAATGCCACCATTAAACAATTTCATTCATTCATTCATTCATTCATTCATTCATTCATTCATTAACTCTAAATCAAGGACTATGTAGCTGACAATGCTGTTTTACTTACAGATGAGTTGGTATATTGTTAATAAATCTTGAAATTTAACCACTCCTGAATGTCCATAATCCATATAACGGAAATCTCTGCTAGTGGCTGCTGTGTCTTGGTTTAGCAATATTTAACAGATCTGTAACCCTTTATGGTATTTGTCTTTCTCATTGAAAATGCTTTTTAACATCACACCAACAACACCTGATCGAAAGTGCACAATTGTTTAATTCCTCCCCCTCCCTTTTATTGCCCTATTCCATTCCCTTTGCTCAATCTGGACTATATAAACCTGGATTACATTATGTCTAATGTAGATACATTCCTTTTTTTTCTTTTTATCTGTTTTCTGCCACTGATGCAAGTGTCTTGTCCTGTGCATTCTATTTATTGCTATTTATTTCTGTGCTGTGATTTGTTTTATTGGACTTTTGAGGGTGCCTTTGAACATCAGGCCAGGGACAACAGATGAAAATGATCCTTCCAGACTGGATAATTTGTATCTCATTTACAATTTTCTGTAGATAAATGGGCATTGTTTGTCCATGACACACTATTAAATGTACTGAAACCCAAACTACATTTTTACAGCTACTCCCCTATTCACCATCTTCAGGAATCACAATTTTATATTTTGTTGTTTATGTCTATCCAAGCTGTTGGATCACATTTTTGAGAATACTGCATAGATTTAAGTTTTGCAGATGCCAACCAAACCCTGTTTCAAACCACAGCACTGGGATATAAAAGAATAAAGCATTAACACACAAGGAAAACAACAGATATTTTAGGGGTCAGAAACTTTAGTGGCCCTCTGCTTGGGCCTTAGGGATCCCCGTCCCTCTCGTTAGGCTCCACTTTAGTCCCAGAAGCAACAGTTATTCTGAGTAACAAACTCAATCTGTTCTTGCTCTCTCAGTGTTATTCAAAATGCAAAACGCAAACGATTAAACTTTAAGTGTAATGTCCATTTACCCATAAGTAGGGGGAAATGGACATTATGGCTACTTATGCTTATGGCTACTATGTTAATGTCAGAAATGTATATAGTTAGAAGTTGTCCTCTCATATCAAAGTGGCTTGTGAGGAGAATGTCAGAGCTTATTCTCTCTGAGCTGATCAGCACTTCTGGGCTTAACTGTTCATTCACAGGAGAGAGACCTAAATCATCCTGACTTCTGAGGCAGTAGAAAATTCAACCATTAATTTGGAAGGTGTAATACAGCAATAGTCCAAGAAATTACCGCCCTTAGGTATTAATAAGTCAAGCAATACATTACCTTAGAAAAAGCAATTAAAAATCATTTAAGACTAATGAGTATCAAAAGCTACAATGCACATTTATTATGGTAGTTTTTCATCAGCGCACCCAAAACAAGTCCACATTAACCTATATTCAACATTTTTGTGGAAATTATACTGGTTGAAAGGAGGATATGGCAAACCTTTTATTGATTTCATAAAATACATTCCTCAAAACCAGGTCAATTCTGTAATATGGTCAAATCCCATAAGGACTGTGCCATTAATACCTCTCAGTTGTCTTTTTTTCCCCTTTAGTTCAATATCTTTGTCTCCATGTGTATTGTCTGACATGTACACATTAATGTTTCAAAAAATCTTAACATATTCAAAAGAAAAAATAATAATAAAGATAAGGTTGTTTTGTCCATTTTCTTCACAGTAGGTAATATGACTCAGTGAGAAAGTAGCTGCAGCAACATCAGGTCTGTGGCACAGTTTTTTCTGTGATGAAATTATAGACATGCATTATTTCAACCTAATAACAAGCCAAAAAAAAAAAAAAAAANAAAAAAAAAAAAAAAAGCCACAATATGAGGTACAAACAATCTGTGATCCATGTGTAAACTCAAGGGCACTCAGAGAGTGCATACCCCTGCCAAGGCCCTATAGTCCTCTGAATTTTATTATTTTTTTCCTAATGTGAAGCCAAATCTTTACATACATTACATCATTAGCTTGAAATCAGATGTGTGAAGAAGTACAGTGGTATTGTGGAGATCATTTTCTTCTGGATCTTTATTTATAACAGTTGAAAATATATCAAAACTATTCTATACTACTAAATCTGCTTAAGCTTAGCTACACATTAGTGGTGGTTGCATGTTTTTAGCATGTTTTTAACCTTGTTTGTTATTTGGGCTTACTTGCACTTGTGTTGATTGCCCAAAACATGCCAAAAGTTTTTCATCAAGATTGGTTTCCAGATAAGGATCCAGATCTGCTTCAAAATCAAATCAACTCTTCCTTGGCCCATGTCCCACATATCTACAAAATGTTGTTGAAATTGTTAAAATACATGGTGACAGTCAAAAATTCAGGAATAGTTCTATAAGCTTGATTCTTCATTTCCTCTTAGATTACATGTACTGCATTGTTGGTCTGTCATATGTTTCACTGTCATTGGAAATGCTCATAAATGACTTCAAAACACATTTTAAATTCAGAAATCTAAGCACCTGGCAAAGTAATCGTTGAGTCATTGTCATTGAGCAATAAACCCCATCAATCCTCTGCAGATTTATCATTCTCATTTTGTGTTATAAGGCAGTAAAGGTCTCATCCATCATACCTTTTATGCAGGCTTTCATTGGATTGTGCTGATAATGTTTAAATTGTGCAGTTCAGGTCTCAAAGGCACAAAGTAAAGTCCTTTTGCTTCAGTTATTTCTTTAGAATATGCAAACTTTCTTATTGGAGACACTGTAATCACTAAAAAAAAAAAAAAAAAAAAAAAAAAAATGCATACAACATTCCTATAGGGAATCCTAATCATACCATAACATCTTACATAACTTCCTGTGGTAATATTCCTGAAGGATATTTTTTTTCTGTAGCACTTGAATAGCATCCTTCAATAATGTATTATATGATTATTGTGGTTCTTTTTCATAAGAGGATGTCTAGAGTAATATGTAAAATTTAATGTGGATGCGTATGCTTGTGAAATAATCAGCATTGCTGACAATGCGAATATCACTCACTGATTCTTTAAAGAGCCCGTTCTTTCTCTCTCTCTCTCTCTCTCTCTCTCTGTACTTCAGATGCTCAAGACATTACATCAGCTCTTTTTGGGTTTCCATGTAGGCTACATTTTCCACCCACCACACACACTCACACACGGAACCCTTGCACTTTATGAAGCAACCACCTCTGTCAGCACCAGGGGGAGTTGTTTGGTCAGTAATGAGAGATGACAGAGTGAGAAAATATGAGCACCTCAATCCCTGCTAACCTCAATTTATTACCAAGAAAAACAAGCATTCATGTTTTAATTTTTAAGATGCAGTTGGGTTTGAATATATATATATATATATAAAATTTTCTTCATGCCATTTTCATGAGTAACATTCAGAATTTGGCTGTTGGGAAATTTTTTGTTTGAGTGTCTGAAGCAATGACGCATTGAACATTTTCTACAGGGTGGAATTTATTTTAATTTATTTGTGATTTTTTTATTTGTGTTTGTGGAAAATTTCTCATTTAATAAGGGACAGTAACCTAAATAATAATGGAATTTATTACATTTGCAAAAGAGGCCTGAGAAGAATTATATTTGCTGCATCACCAACACCCCCTAAAAGTTGTATATGTTATAAAGTCATCAAAAAATATGCAAAAAAGAAAGAAGTAAAGCAACATAAGGAAATAAATGCATATGTTATTATTAGAATAGATAAAGTAGACAGCACAACAGGTGACTCAGAAGAATTACCAGTAGTCAAAACACACATAAACACACCCACCATTTATTTCCATACTCAGCCTTCACCCAGTAACATCCAGTATTCACCAAATGCATGTCTTTCCCTTGGTGGTACTGTGGAGGCGTTTGTTTTGGACCTGATGGGAGGAGGTGACAGCACGAGTTGAGGGGGTGTTAAAGATCTCTTCAAGTGTTTGTGCATATGATTTTGCAGAGTCTGTTTCTGTTAGAAACTGTAACTACGTACACATATGGCAGATGGAGGACGGGCTCTGTGGAAAGGGAGTAAGGTGTGACTGAGTGGGTTTGTAGAGTTTTTGTCCTGTTATGACAGTGTTTAAAGTGTGTGGTTCAAAATCTGGACTCTCATTCAGACATCAAAACCTATGGCCCATGACTGAAATTTGTGATGTCAGCAAGATGTACTGCTTGGAGCTGTTTTATATGTGGCTTCATATAAAGCTTATTTGAGCTTGTACACCCAAAGGAGCTGGGTTTATATATATATGTATATATAAAGTTTATATATATATATGTATATATAACTGAGAGTTATGAACCAGAAAATCATCCTAGGCCCTGAAATCATCAGAGCTCGTCCATCATTTCTAAATTGATTCCCAGTGGACGTAAATGTGACATTACAGGGCAGTTGTTCTTTCTTGTTTTGGCTGAACAGTGAGATGCTTTCAGTACATTTTTGATTTTATATGAATCTCTGTCTGTACAGTTATTATTGTTTGATTTTATACTTGCTGCAGTACATTTTGCCTGTTTTTAGGCTGATAAAATTGACATGAAATTGATATCCTTCACCGTCTTTTCTCTTTTCCAGATTTGAGCTTACTAGAAAGTGGAGTACTCAAATCCTTTACTGAAGCAATACTTATATAGAAAACACTTTATTACAAGTATTACAATTATACTAGTATTAGCAATAATACTAGTATAATTATACTTATAATTATAATTATACTAGTAGTAGTAATTATACTTTATTACAATTGTTACAAGTAAAGTCCTGCCTTGAAATTTCTACTTAAGAAAAAGTATTTAATATTAATTTATTTGTACAGTATAATCACTATACATTGAACGCACAAGTGCCTGATGGTGGAGCAAAACTCCTTTGGAATGTTATCAAAGGACGAACGAAGCACTCCATCTGTACTCTTAATTATGCAGTCACCCTTCAGCAAGGTGATGCTTCCCTTATTTGGATAACCTATCTGGATAATGATGTGGTATTTGTGTGTTGCTTGCTGAAAGTTGTTTGGCCAGTGCTGCTATTAGTATGTGGAAGAATCAGACATTAAAGATCTATGATGTGAACAATCTGATCTGGCAAGATGATCTGGTTTCCAGGCCTGAGATTGCCTTTGGAGGCATCAGAAGTGTTCTTCATGGGAAGGATCTACAGCAACTACCATGTGTTTTTTTAATTTATATTTACCACTGTGTATTTGAATCAAAAATCAAATGGGACAACTGGCAGAAGACAGCGGCCTCCAACTTCCTTTAAGGAGGTGAAATTTGAACTATAGTGCTGAAGTATCTAAAGTACTCATTACAAAGACTCGTCCCTGTCAACATATTATATTATTGATCTGTTAACATGTATCTGGTGCATGTCACACTGAAAATCCCCAAAATTGGAGCTATGAAGGCTTTCATCCAGTATTCTGTGCTGGATGAATCTGTGGCTTTCATCCACAGATTGTATTTCCAGAGGATTTGGAAAGAAAATTATTCATCAAGAGTCTAGGCTCTTGATGAACAAGGCTTTTAACCATGTGAGAAGAAAAACCTTGTATCTCCATATTAGGTCAGTTAAAGCATTGCTTACTTCTCTACATACATACATTGTCTGACCTTTTTATAACCTTTGAAATAAACTCTAAAATACTGTACATTCTTCTATTGACCTAAATTAAGGTTCACAAGGCTTTTACCCAACAACAGCAATATCTAATAATTTCATCTCATGTTCTGCTAAGTAACTAGTAACTACAACCATCAGATAAATGTGGTGGAGTAAGATTATTTCCCTTTGAAATGTAGTGGATGTATTATGAAGTATAAAGTAGCACAAAGTGCAAATAAACAAGTACATTTACCTACATCAAAATTATATCTTACAATAAAGACAGTACTTGAGATAAATGTACTTAAATATTTTTATACATGAAATGGAAATGAGGAATTATCTAATGCTCTGTATTTTATCTGAATTCTGTTATGTCAGCTATTCCCAAAATGACTTATGATGCATCCTACTCTGAGTATAAAAGTGGTGTTCACGAGGGACAGAATACACTAATAGTGATGCAGATGAATGGAGGTGGTGCGTTAGAGGACGAAGAGGACGCAATAAAAACTTTCGCAGGTTTGTGGTGCAGGTTTGGCAGTTCAAAAGGATTCTGGAGAACCTGCGTCCCTGGTGGCCATGAGGGCAGACGGAGCAGGATGAACCGTGGCTGCTGCCCAAGTAGTTATATTCTCTAGTTGCTGCAGACTGTCCAGCTTGTGGTGTAGTAATTTTACTGAATGCAGCAGATTAGAGGGCAGTCACAGTTTAGAACAGGTAGGAAAAAGGCTTGCGGGTAGTTTCAGATGTTTAAAAAAGGTTTGAACTGAAAACTTTGTTTTCTTTATTGTCCCTCATTGAAAAATGAAATATTTGAGAAACTTTTTGAACTAAGTATCACTTCTGAGCAAACCCAATCATCTAGCCACCAACTCTGAGAAAAATCACTATGTAGGTTTGCATGCACGCTATACTCCAGTTATTTGTCTGTACTGCCATTAAGCCAATAATGAGAGTAAGATGTATACAGGAAGGGAATTAATAGGATTTAGCTGTTTGCCAAAATGATGCACTCTATGAAGAGTATATGCGAAGGATCCACCAGGTGAGGAAACACATACAAAGGTGCCTTACTCCCATTATGATGCCTACATAACTGAATAAATCAATTTACAATAGTCTAGGTCTGTTATTTGGAGTAAGTTTAGTCAAGTTGATGCTGATTTCAATCTAATTAAGGTGTATACATCACATTTGAAAAAAATGATTTGACTTATTGCCTTCCAAGTACAATCGAAGTTTTCATGTACATGTTTACTGACTGAAAAACCTGCATGTACTGTATGCTATACTGAAATTGAGTTTGAAAAGTTACCCAGACTCTCGTAAAATACCAGCACACAGGAAGAGTTGGGCTATTTTTAACAAAAAGTATTTCATCTTTAACTAAAGAGAATAAAATAACAATTTAAAACTTATTTTTTAATGAAACTTATTTTGTTAATGAGTGATTTCACACAGATTTCAGTTGTTTTGATTCTCTGCAGAAATTTCCAGTCAACTAGTATACTACCCGTGGTACATATACCACAGTTTGAGAACTACTTTTTCAGAGCAATGTTTGGATTTTCTTTCTTTTTTTTTTTTAATTCAAACAGAACATACAGTTTATACAGGTCCATACAGGTCTCTCTCATTTAGATGATGCAAATGTTTTCAGATTGTGCACATAGTCACGGAGAGCTGGAGCCTATCCTAGCATTCGTTGGAGAGAAGCAGGATACACCCCAGGCAGGTTGCCTGGCTGCCCAGACAAATTCCTTCACATATACTGGTAATTTAAAGTTTCAAATTCACCCTGCGTGTCTTTGGACTGTGTGAGAAAACCAGAAAAGCAAAAACTGAAACAAGGCAGACACAAGGAGAACATGCAGACTTCCCACAGAACGGTCACAACTGGATTTGAATCAGGACCATTTTATTGTGAGGTGACAGAATTAACCTCGAATCCAATGTTTTATATATATATATATATATATCTGTATATTTGGTCAATCCTCTAAAACCTTTTTTTTTTTTCAGACAANAAAAAAAAAAAAAAAAAAAATCCCACAAAGCTTCTTTATTGCTTCATAGGACTGTTCACCTGAGGAAAAGGTTTAATCAAAAGTGATGGCATAGTAAAAAAAATAAAATAAAATAAAATATGAACAAATGTTTTTTCAATGAAAGGTTGAAATTAGTGGTTATTGTTTTTCAGCTGCACATATAATGACAAGAAAGTGTGATAGTCCCCGCATAACACACTTGAAAAAAGAGACAAAATATTACAAAGCTGTGATGATGGAATATAATTACAGATTCATCAATGTTTTCCATCTTACCATGGGGATAGATATACATTTAGGTGTCTTTCTGTGGCCTTTCACTATATAATTCAAGGTACTATTATTAAGTATGTAGGAGTGTGTAGGAGGAAAGACCTTGAGCCACAGAATTTCCCTGATCTGTCTGGGGAAAGAGATGAGGATTTGCTTTTATGGCTAAACATGTTGGAAAAACAGCACCGTGCCAAGGCTGGGTAGATTAAATGGGATTTACAAGCAGACCTATTTAAGTTGCAGCACAGACAGTCACACTCTGATGAAACGCCAGCGCTGATGTTTAGAGATTAACAGAAGAAACCTGCAACTGAAGTCCAAAGCAACAGGGTTCTACAGGTGCGTTTTGTCTTAAAGTTTTTCTCATGCAAACTGCTGACAGGTTTTATGACTCGCTTCTGAAGATTCAATAACATGCTGAGATTACATGAAGGATAAAGGTGCAATTCAGCTAATTTGCAGTTGTAACTTTGCTTTTCTGTTATTAGTTTCTTATTAGTTTTTTAATATAATATCTTCATAGCATTGTATGCATAATGCATAATGTGACAATGTAGTACATATGGGGATGAAAGCCTTAATTGTGGTAGTTTTGGAAGCTGTAGTTCTCTACAGATGTTTTCTTCAGTCAACTCATTAATAATTTCATATGGCCACTGATCATTTTTAGCTGTTTTGTAGCTATTTTGTTTAGCGTTTTAGCTGTTTTCTCATCAAATATTTAGTCCTACATTCTCTACAGTGCATGTTATTTTCAGTGAAGATCAATAAATTAATTGTCTAAAAACAATTGTTTTTAAAATAAATCTTACCAGTTTTTTTTCCTCCATTATAAATGCAAATTGTTAATTGTTGATTTTCATAACACACTACCATTACTTAAAAATAAATTAAAGTAAAATAAATTGATATGTCACGATTCTGACAGCTTGACAGCTCCAGATGGTGCCAGATTTTCACCGGACACAAATGTGATGTTTTAATTAGATGTGAGTTTGAATAAGGGCACATTTTTCAGACGTCCAGCCATCAAGCAGCAAGCTTCTGTCAGCTGCATAATCACCAAAAATGCTGGAAAACAACACGAAGTGGCCACACTGCTACAGTTTCAACCACATTCAATTGTTGTGATCCTGACACAGTGCTGTATCTGATCCCCTCTTGTGGCAGGCTTCCTGTGCTGCACCCTGCTGAGGATGCAGCTGGTTGTCATGGCAGCAGTGCTGGCACTGGCGGAGGCGGAGCGGGTTTGCAGCCTCAACTGTCGTCCAACTAACATCAGCATCACCGTGGAGAGCTGTGGCAGCATCGAGCCCGTTTATACCACCATATGTGCCGGCAACTGCTACCATGAGGTAACAAATAAACAGCCACACATGATGTTCATGCTCTAAACAAACAAGCTCCCCCCAAAAATACAAGATACAACAATTTTAAGCACAAAGTTTTACCATGTACTGCATGTATTCACAGTCTATGCAAAGAAAAGCTGACTGATCATGACTTTGATGTACCACATGATACACACATAAATCCCAGCTTTGGTTAAAATACATATTAAAGTGAAAAGAGATACAGACCACTGGATCAAATTAAAGGCTACAATTAGTAATTTTTCTACAGAAAAATTGCAGATATATCAGCAACGCATGGCATGTTTACTGGAGCATTTACCTTTAACATTGTATCAAATGTTAAAACTTAAATTGAATTCCTATTTCATGTTAGTACATGTGTTAAAAGATCTGTCCATCAATTTGCAAATTACAGCTTTTTAATATGTTTTGAACTTTACAGGTGGGCTTTCCCCCTTTGTTTACATTTGGATTATGTTTTGTTCATCTGCATATTTGTGTGTGTGCAGACAGAGGTCAGCAGTTAGATACATGTCGCTAAAATTGCTGTTTATAGATTTCAATCATCAAGTGTTTGAAAACTGTGATGTAAGTTTGGTCTATTTGGATTATGACACTAGGATGCTTCAAAAAGTGTATGTTTAAAGGCGATCGTACATGTTTCAGCCCAAAAAATACAATCCATACATATATTACTTTATTATTATAGTTATGTTATATGACATTATAATAGTGTTATTATGTTACTGACAACCAATTTCCAAAATGAAAAAAGTATTTTACCTTTCCTTCTGTTTTTTTAAATCCCCTAATCTTTCAAAATCAAATGTTCAGGTGATACACCCACCTTAAAATTCAGTGTTTCAGCTTCTAACCTTTATGCATGACTGTAGAAGGCACGGTCATTTTAAATTCTTGGTAAAAGCCATCTTCTCCCAGGATTATATTTCCTAGCGGAGATATACATTGTCTTCAATGCAGCTTGGATCAGTTAAATACAATTACTTGGACAAAAAAAAAAAAAAAAAAAAAACCTGAAAGACATGTTTGCTGTGATGGATTATGTATCTCAAATGAGTTTCAAGCCTCTATAAGTTGATTTTAATAGTGTACTGGAATGAATTGAAACCAGTGGCAGTCTTGAAGGTAGGGGAAAAATTTGGAAACTACTACTAAAGTAGTATATTTTGGAAAGTTGCCAGTAACTCAATGTTTATGTGTATTGTATTTATTGAGCTCAAACATGTTTGATCGCCAGTATGGTCCTTTAAATTTATTGTGTATATTAATATGTGAGCAACCATATACTTTAATGTTCTCCGTTGGTGACAGGATTGGGACTATATCAGCGATGATGTGGTGAATAAACAGAAGATCTGCAATGGCGACTGGTCCTATGAGGTGAAATATATTAAAGGCTGCCCAGTGGGTGTCACCTACCCGGTGGCCAGGAACTGCATGTGCACCATGTGTGATCCAACAAGCACACACTGTGGGCGTTTTCCCGTGAATATACCCAGCTGTCTGTCCTTCAAAAGATCACCATGAACGCCATCGTCCAGTGCACGTAATGCTTATTACCTTCCTGTCAGCAGTACTGAAATAAACAGTGACGACTGAGCCATTTTGGTTCGTCTCTTATCACTCTTTGCCATATTCTTGACATTTGTTCCTTTATCTGGAAAGAACTTAGACTTGATGAAAGTCAGTCATATTGTACAGGTTGATTTATGGTGGCAGCACATTTCAACCTGGTTTGTTCTGTCGATGTTAGTACCTCAAATAATTTGTCATTGCAGAGGAAATATCTTGAGAGAGTAAAAGAAATTGTCTGTACACATAGCAGCGAGTCAGCAGGATTGCCTTCAAATTCTGGAGGCTGAGTGACAGATTAAATGTCCCACCAACAGTCGCTTCTTTGTTTTCTGACCAAGGCGACTGACCCCAAAAATCCAATAATCTTGTGATTGAAGTTTTCATGCTGAGACTTGGAGGTCATCCTATAAAAACAGAGCTCACTCTCAACTCTTTTGTCCATTTAAAAAATACAGTCTATCTGAAATATTTCTGCTGATCAGTAGCTCTGTTCAACATGCTAAATATACAAATGGCTCCAAAACCAATATTTTCCCATTGCTTGAATACTTACAATGCCAAGCACTTTTTCGTTATGAAAATATACATTCATATGCAGCAGTTAAATAGGCATAATGCCATGCAAAAAACTATGAAAATAAAAGTATATGAATGTGTTTCTCAACTTCATCCATGAATGCAATAGGAGACCCTAAACCTTTTACGTTTTACACTTGTTAATGCTGAAAACAACTGTGTACTGTACTGTACATTCTGTTTTTATGCAAAACTACAGCATGACACACCAGTAATTACTCATTATTGGCCGTTCTTCACCTTCATCAGCTTTCAAAGTAAAAATTAGAGGGCACACATTCTTCTGATTTCATTTATTATTATTATTATTATTATTATTATTATTATTATTATTATTATTATTATTATTTTGCTAATATAAATTTAGAATTTCATAATAATGACCTTGAAATTGGATGAAAAGGTGTATCCTGCAAATTCATTGCACGGCGGTATTGTGGATATCAACTTCTGGATCTATATCAATAACTGTTGAAAATATGTCCAAACCAATTTAAACCGCTGAATCAGGATCATCTCAGGTAACATTATGGTAGTTGAATGTTTCTAGCTTTATTATTATTATTATTTAAATGTACAGTGACACCATAAATGCGAGTATATATTTTAATCCATTAGATATGGCTTAATATCTGGATCTTGACTAAATTGCACCTGTTGATAGTCCATCATAGGATACTTTATTTTTTAAAATTTCATTCAAAATTAGTGACAAGATTGGTTTTGAGAAATAGACCCAAATGTTGACAAAAATGTAGACCTTACAATGTTGAATTCTGATTCAAAATGGAATCAATTCTTACTTGACGAAGCCCCCACTGATTTACAAAAATTTTACTGAAATCTGTTTTTTGAACTAAATGTTTCTGCTTCAAGAAAAGGAACTGGAAACTTGTATAGCTCGTACAGTGTGTTTTGGCTTGAGGGAGACTTGGTGATTTGCTTGTACGAGTTCTCACAATATAGTACCAAACACAATGCAATTCTCAACTGTGTAATAAAAAAAAAGAAAGAAATCACTGCCAAGGCAAAACTAATGGGACTCGTTGGAGAGAAATGAGAATAATGAAGCAGCTCTGTACTTGCCCAGTCATTGTTTCTATAATATGGAACAGCTTGTTTTCAGCCTAAGGGAGGTGCAGTGAAACATCTTATTAACTGAGAGGGATGGACGAACCCAAGGCCTCTGCTAATGACAGAGAGCTCATTCATTCATGTCACATGCTCTTAATTAGTGTGCACAATCTTAGCACGTGGGAAAACCCACCACAGCTTTATCCTAACGAGATCTTCTTTAGTGTGAGCAGCATCTCTCTGTGTACATATTATGAACAGTTTTTACTGTAGCATTTTGAAGTAATCATCAAACTAGTTTTTCATCAGCCCTCAAAATTCATAAGTAGTTAATACATTCTGTGTATATGACTCTGATGTGCTGTGGGTTCTCTCTCTTTCTGTCTCTCTCTGTTTGTCTGTCTCTCTCTCTCTCTCTCTCTCTCTCTCTCCTTTCTGGCTGGGATTTGAAGCCTGGTCTCACGTGATAGAAAGGCACTTTACCACTGCATTATGCCAGCCTTTTGCATGGACTGCTGTGGGTTTCCTTATCTGCATTTGGATCTCTCTCTGAGTCTGTGTCTGGGTCCATCTCTCTGTTATCTTAGTCTGAAGCTCATCTTTGATCTTCCATCAAAAATAAAATTTAAAGTTAATAAATCTTTCATGGTTGGATTCAACACTTTCAGGACTATAAATGCACACCTGATGACTGTTTTTACTGTAGCATTTTGCAGTAATTCACTTCCAAAGTCCCTTGTGCAGACATGTGATTGGCAACTTTCTCAGTTTTGATCATCCCTAAGAACTGAAATTTAAATAAGTAGTTAATAAATTTTTCATGGTTGGATTCAGCACTTCCAGGACTACAAACACACACATTTTCTTAAACAGTTACAAAAACGTTGATGGTTGGGTTCAACACTTTCAGAATTAGATACACACACATTATGAACAATATTTACTGTAGCATTTTGGAAGAATTAATTTCCAAAGTCCCTTATGCAGATGTACGATTGGCAAGACCTCATATTTTTATGAGTGCTACAATTTAAATTTTCATAAATAGTTACAAAAACTTTGATGGTTGGGTTCAACACTTCCAGAACTTCATACACACACACATTAGATTATTAGGTTCACAAACAGAATGTGAATGTCAGCATTAGTGCTGTGAAGAGACCTCAGCTGAGAAAAGAGGTCAATGAGCTGCAATTAACTCTGCCAAGGAGACAGATTTTAATAAAAATTTTGTGGGTAGATAATGTCAAGGGCAACAAGTGATTCAGTTTTGGAGGTGATCTGGATCCTATTCTGGATCAGGGATCCAGAACAATTCTTAGCCTATAAAATCCTTTGCCAGAAGCATGCGCTCTCAGAGAGCCTTCTTGTTTGCTTGTCTGTGTTTTAGCAGCAGGGGCCATATTAGTAATTTGCAGTGTCTACTGGCTTGCAGGAAGTATGAACTCTAACGAGCACCCTTCCGGTGTTCTGACTTAATTCAGCATTTAATGTTTTGTAATGATGACCCTGTCAGCAGCAAGTGTTGCTGGGCATTTCCTTTATTTTTGACATGAACAATAAAACCTCTGGCTATTTTCTAAAAGCGGTCAACATTTTTCATTGTGCAATCAGTTTCCTCCCTGTCATGTCAGGTTGAATGTGAATCTGCAGGCTTGATTTCTTGCTGTCAGATCTCAGTTCAGGTCATCAGTGCCCATCAGAATGTTTTTTTTTTTTTTTTTTTTTGTTTAAATTCAGCAGCTTCCTCGAGGTTTTTGTCTCCATTAATGAGTACCTCAGCCAACATTTAGACAGACATTTTATCAAGTTACTGATGATTCTGTCTGCTGAGGGGGGAAATCAGACAGTCATGTTGTGGATGACTGTGTCACACTAATTCGTCTTTGAGCTTTTGAAACAATAAACAGATTTTAGAAGGTTATCGTCCAGAGATGTAGTTACTTTTTTGTGTTCTTTGACAAGCAAGCAAAAATAAATCACCCTCCAATTCGGATGTAAGGAGGGGAGGGAGAGACACAGTAAAGGATCATACCCCGATTTTGCATTTTAAGCCCAATAAATACTACACTCCCCCAATAAATATTACTTTACTGACAAATCCCTTAATCTTTCAAAATCAAATGTTCAGGTGATACCCACCTTAGAATTCAGTGTTTCACCTGTTAACACATAGGTCCAAGTACAGAAGGAACAGCCGTATTTAATTTCTCGGTAAAAGCCGTCTTCTCCTGGGACTGTATTCCCTGGCGGAGACATACACTGACATCTCTGCAGCTCAGTGTTGGACTGGTTAAATTACCGTATGTTTCAAGTCTCTACAAGTTGATTTTAATAGCACACTGGAATGAACAAACCAATGGCAGTCTGGAATGTAGAGGGAAAAAATCTAAAATGTAGCGCTAAAGTAGTAGATTTTAGGAAATGGTTGTCAGTAATGTAACATGGTGGGGGTTGTATATATTGGGTTCGAACATGCAAAATAGCCAGTATTGTCCTTTAAGGCGAAGAAAGGTTCAACTCAGGTCAAAAACCCAGACAGAAACCCAGTAACACCCTCGCTGCCACACCCCACCCTGGCATGGTGATGTGGATGTAGTTGAGTACAGAGTGTACCTGGTCTCAACCACGCCCGCATTACACAATGGGGCATAAGTGCTGCATGATGGGCAGATCTGCCTTTTGGAAATAAATACCGCCATCTGCTCCCGCTACAGCTAGAACTGAACAAGTCTTTCGGATGAACTGTAAAACGTTTGCAAGCTATTTTCTCCAAACCAGCGACTCAACTTCAACCTCCCAGACAAGCAAAATAAACACAAAATTCACAAATAAATACTGATATAAAGTTCACTTTAAGGTTTTACTATAACCAGAATTTATCATTTCTCTAATGAAGCCATACATAAAATAGATTATGCGAAACTCTAAATACCAAGGTTTTGACAACCTGATGTCATTTCTTAAGAAAAAAAAATAACTACTATAATGTTTATTCAAACGTTTTAATCCAATAGATGTAAAAGAATGTAAACAATTTTCATTTACATTGGATTCCAAAGTGAAATCGTGGATTTGACTTCAGATCTTGAACGTGAAGACTTGAGGTGATTTCTGCACAGTCCTGTCAGCTACTTCTTATGCTGATATTTAGTGTGGATTTAGAGTGAATGACTGAATTATTGAGTTTTTGGTTTTGCTGGTTGAGAATGTGAATGAGTGGATGAAAGTGAAAATAACCACACAGTAGGATACTAAACAGTATACCGTACATGTACATGTATACCGTAGCTATGAACCGTAAATTGAGAAAAAGCAGGAACTAAACATTTTAAGACAAACAAAATGTACATCAGGAAACTGTGCAGAATAATTGTGTTGGTTTGTATAATATGTACTGGCTGTTAACTTCGCCAAACTCAAAATATCAATATACCTAAAAAAAAAAAAAAAAAAACNAAAAAAAAAAAAAAAAAAACCTCAAAAAAACCCTCCAAAAACCTGAAAAAGAGTCCATAAAGTGTCACAGCCTTGAATAAGGAGCTCTAAGGCTGAGTTTTGGGAGGGAGAACCTTTCTGCTCCCTGGTTCCCTTTAAAGAAGGGCGTACGGGTTCCGAAAGATCTCTCCGCCCTCCACCTCCACTTGCTCGTACAGCCACTTCCTGTCACAGCGACACTCGACCCCACATTTGCGTGAGCCGCATTCGGGGCAGGGGTAGAAGCAGCCCATGCAGTCCATGTCCAGACAGTCGCACATGTCTTTGCCGTCGGCCAGCAGTCGGCCCTTGCTGTCGTACATTTTACTCTTGGCTGTGAGGTTCTGCCTGCGTGGACAGAGAGAAACATGACATCACTGTGTGACCCTTCACTCGTATGCACCATTTTAATTGGGTTTTCCTGAAGCATTTTTCCCCTCGGTGCTTTTATTTCACTTGTGTCACTTTAGCAAATTACAAAGTTATAGTCGGGCAGTTAAACCTTCTGAAGTCTTCCTGCAGTCAGCCTATTATTTCTGTGAATAATTCACCTTTTTGTAACTCTTAGGAAATAAAAGCAGGAGGGAAAAAAATTAAAAGAACAAAACCCAAATAAAGATGGTGTTCTGGTCTCATAAATTCTAATAAAGCATTTATCTGTGGAATTTATTTTTTCATGGGGTCACTGAGTAAAGACCCTCAATAATGGAAGTCTGATTTTATTTTTATTTTTAATTAATTTGGAAATAAAATCTAAAAGATGGTTTGTGTTTGTGCTTATGGAGTATTGTGTTTAGATTGATTTTTTTTTTTTTTTGNGGGCAATATGGCTGTAATGTATCAAAAATGAGGGAAAAAGTGCAGGGGTGTGAAAACCTTCTCAATGCACTGTAGTGAAAACAGACGAGTGCTTTTAAAAAGGGGACAACAGAGAGAAAATGGTGCAAACTGTAAAAACGGTTTTAATCATAACAGGAAAACTGTGAGACAAGTTGTACCAACATATTGTCTTACCTATCAGTTACATGCTTCCCTCCACGGTTTCCTCCTCGTCCACCCTGTGACAAAAAGCCACACACAGGTCATTTAGCCCCACAACAGCTTGTGTAGTTTCTTACAAGCAGAAAGCAGAGGTGTGAAAAATACTCCTAAATTGTTGAAATGATCGTCTTTACGCAATGGATGTGTTCTGTTGTTGCTATAATCAAACCTAGTGATGCTTCTGAAACTTAGGATTACTACTGAAACCTAATAACTGGATTTTGCTCCATCAGATCAACTTTAGTAGAACAAAAAAACTTGTGCATGGAGCGCTTCAGGTATTCATCTTCCACATGTGCTCTTGGAGGAGAATTACCATCAATCAGACAATGGATTCCCTGAACCACACAATGTCGATGGTATCAAAAAACCAGTTCCAGGCACTGTGTTGATCTCCTTTTAGTAAAAAGCCTTTTTTTTTTGTTTCATTTTTATTTTTTTTTGTTCTGATGGGTTTCCAGCATTTTAAAACAATAAACCACACTTAAGTGTAGTGGTTATCTGCCTTCATCAGAGTGCTTGAACTTTAAAACTTGTTTTAATTGTGGTAATCTAATCATTTCTACCAAATTATGAGCCAGATTTTGATTTTGGGCTGATACATAAAAATACAACCGAGTAAATATTTGCCCTTTGTTGTGCTGACTATTAAACTCTCTGAATTCTTCCCTAAAATAGTATTATCGCTGTCAATAAAATGTTATTGTCATATATTTAATATAATGTTAACTTAATGTTCAGCCACTGCCAAATAATTTTCAATGTGAAAGAGATTTTGTAAACAGAGCAGCTCAATCATCCATCCATCCTTTCTCAATCCCAGCAAATCCTGTGCAGGGGAGGATGGAGCCTATCTGGCAGCGGTCACAGGGCCTGTCCAGGGTACAACCTGTCCAGACTGGCCGACACACACAGCCACACAAACTCATTCATTCTCACATTCACGCCAATTCAGAGTTTCCATTTCACCTAACCCGCATGTCTTTGGAGGAGGAGGAAGCAAAAGCACCCCAAGGAAACCCACACAGACACAGGGAGAGCATGCAAACTCCACACAGAAAGGTCGTAATCGGTGGGACCTCTTGTTGTTAGGCAACATTGCTAACTAGGAAGCCTCCGTGCCACCTGAGCACCTAAACGATGAGAACATTTCTTAAACTTATTTTGACTTCACGTACAAACTGTTGGTGCTTGTGATGGTGTTCATTCTGCAGGTCTGTCTGCTGGGCTCCATGTGAACGATGCGGTTAATGAGTGAGCAGTGCCAGTTGTCCTTTTGGTGTTAATTTGATTGTGTGCTTTGTGGTCAATAGACTGATGAGTCTGCTTTGGGCTTCAATAACAACAGTTTTTCTAGTCTGCTGAGCAGGTGTTATTGCAGCATCCTGCAAATAAGCATTTTAATTCAGTAGGTGGCTACACAACACTTTTTAACTCACAAGCTGAACTAATATCACCATTTTTTAATTAACAGTAGCATGTAAATGAATGACTGTGGTTTATAAAACTTCTATAAGGGAAACTAAAGTCAGAATTTATGTAAAATTTAAAAAAAAAGCTGTGATGGTTTTGCATGTTTAAGCTCTTTTACTGCAAATCATGCATATCTTACACTAGTATTACAAAATTTTATTTTCTTAAGAGAAAGAAAAGAAAGAGATTAATGTTACAGTAAGTTTATTTTCTGAAGTTTCGTACTCCACTGACATAAAGTGAAACCAACAGCTGAAGATGAACAAAGAGCTGAAAGACTGGTAGTAAGAAAACATATCTAGATAGTAATGTAAAGTTTATACAGCTTTACAGTAGGCTAAAACATTAAAGAATACTGTAATTATCTTAAAAAAAAGAAAAAGAAGAGCACTACATATTTCAGAGCTCTGACAATACTCACCCTTATGCCACCTCGTTTTTCCTTTCGCAGGCTGGCGGCCTCCTTCACTTTGTCTCTGTCTGTTTGTGTTCCCAACTGATTGGCGACATTTGTCTCCTTGGGTACCACCCCCCGTTTTCTGAGTTCAATCTGTGGAGATTTCACAAATATATAATTACTCAGAATAATATAAAGGTAGAGCTAGGTGACTTATTTTATCAGAAAACTAATTGTTTTCTATAATGTATGAACCCACACCTTGGAAGAATCTTGCCCATGTGTGAACATGGTGGGCACTGCATCCTCTCTCAGAAACTGTTTTCCATTGTAGTCTCTGAAGCAGTCGGCCCTGAAGTGCTCTGAGCAGAGACAGGTGTTTATGGTAGGAATGAAATTTTTCATTCCCAGGCTGTGCACCCATTTGTTGGCAAGTTGAGGCTTACTGAGTGGGAACCTGCCGTGATGGAGAGTGAGGAGACTATTAAAGGATGGTCAGTTGATCACAATAGATGTGTGAAATCATGTGCCTGTCAGTTTTCAGTCTAGCCAAAACCAAAACACAACAGTTGATTTCAATGATCACACAACACCCTCAATCAGAGAGGAGATAAGAATACAACTTTACATTGCAAGTTTTTCTTACAATTGGACTAAATTATAAGAGACAAAAATCATTCCGCTTCTTTAGTGGCTGACAATATAATTGAGCAGATTAAAGACAAAGGTAAAGGTGAAATATGTGAACTGTAAGGTAAGCAGAAGAATTTATCTGTGAGTTTGCTTTACTCCAATTTCCTATTTTTTTAATTTTCAAAACTTTACACGATAGATTGCTCATGGATGGTGAAGCTACAGGTTAATTTTTGCATCAAGTAAATTATTATGGAGTGTATTTAGGTTCACTTTGTTTTCATGAGCTTTCATTCAGTTTAAATTTAATGTTATTTTTGCATGAAATACTAGCTGAGTCAATACTTCGCCACTTCTGTACATGCCATGAAAACTTACCTATAAAATCTTATTTCCGACCCTTTCACAAACTTATTGTTACATCCTGCTGCCGCACAAATAACAGGCATGGTGTCGATTAGCACTGAAACGTTGCGATAAAGCAGAAAACTGTGGAAATGTACAGAAAACGAGATACACGGAAAGGTCTGTGTTGTGGTTCCTGAAATCTGTTCTTCTGTGAAAATAATAATACATCCACTTAGACTTCCGGTTTTGCCAAAAAACATATTGCCCTCCAGCGGTGATCCAGACATCTACACGATGACTCGCAAATGCAGAGCGGGTAAAAATAACATGAAAAACAATTTTTCTTAGATGAAAATAATTTCATTATTTTATATATTTAATTTCTATTTATTATGGTTGTTTTATTGTATCCACTTCATTTTATATCTTGTTTTCAAACAAATTAAGAGACTCACTTTTTCAGCTAAACCATGGTCTAATCTATATTTTCCAGTCATCTTACTAAAATCAAGGTTTTTGTTTGTTTGTTTGTTTGTTTTTTTCATTTAAATATAGGGATGACAAATTATGGAATTATTATTCTCATTTTGTAGAAAAAACCCAAAACTACATGTACTTTAGAGAATGTGTTTAATATGTCATTTTCAGGCCTTTTTTAAATTATGTTTTTTGATTTTTTGATATCCTGAAAGCTATTTTGCAATTTTCCAGGATTTGTGGGAGCTCTTTAATAAATATTGTAATAATCTGTTTTTCCTCTTTCCTCCTTTTTAACAACTTTATTAGAGAATTCAACAATATACAAAAAAACAGACTTGATACCTAAACGCATCATCATCTCAATATAGTACAAAAGAAGATAACAAAATATACAAACAACAAAATGTAGATGCTGCAAATATAACAAAGTGAAGAAGGTTGCCGAACAATTACCTTAAAAAAACAAACAAACGAAATAAAAAAAAATAGCCTAATATGTCAAATTTAGGGGGAGTTTTTTCCCCCTCCAATTTCTGATTGACTGTAATATCAATTGTGTATCTGATTTGTATTTGATTTTAAGTCAATAAAGTTCTGGGGAAAAAAATCACTGACGAAATCTGCTTCCTGCTGCGCTAAACCGTAGAGTCACATGACCCATGCTACTAGCGGCTAACGTGTTAGCTTCAGTTGTCAAAGACGCTGTCAACAGGCACGGACGGATGAGGTAATGTTAACAACAAGCTATCGGAAACTTGAATTACAAACTCATAAACTACCTACTAAATCAGCCTATCTTGTAATTTGTAACTTCTCAGCCTCAGTTTCTTTTGGTTGTCTGTACGTGAAGTTAGCTAACGAAGCTAAGTTGAACTTGTGTATTCGATGCGTGGCTAACGATAACCATTTTGGCCTTGTTTGCATTGACCAGGCAGTTTGCTGATCTCATCATCCCGTTGTTAATGTGTATTACTAACATTTAACAACTGTGAAAGTTACGTTTGGGGCAGTTAAAATATCGTTTAGTTTTAATTTCCACATGATAAACCTGTAGCTATATTTTTCTCTGACTGGCTCACTGACAGTGACATTTGTTAACTAATTTTACTAATGTGAACTCCAGTTTGTCGACAAAACAACGACCAAATCTAACAAGATAAATAGATAGCATTATTAGCCATCAACACGGAAGTTGTCACAGATGTTTGTAATATATTAGTTGCTGTCTTTGTAGTGTTTACATAGCAAGATTGCGAAATAATATCATAACGCTAGAAAATATTATTGTTTTACTTTTTGGCAGCAACTCGACCATCTCCACTATCCTGTGACACGACGGACTTATTTTAACTGTATCGAGCACGATCGCACTTATTCTTGCATCAGTCAGGAATTAAGATTACTTTTATTGTCATTCTTTAGTACTCAGGTGTAAGGAGATCAGGAATGATTACTAGTCTGGATCCACTGCAGCCTCAGACAATAACTAAATATCAAATATTTTTTATAGAAACACCTAGTACAGTAACTTGTTTAGTATGACCATATTATATATGGGTAGCTTACATATATTGGCTGATAATATATACTTCATGTGATGAATGTCCCAAACTGAAGTAGAGTAACAGTTAATGGCACATAAAGTGACGTGGATGTGGGTGGTGAGTAATAAGTTAATGCTTGGGGGAAGTAGCTGTTCCTGAGTTTGCTAGTTTTGTCTTGGATGCTGTGACGCCTCCTTCCTGATGAGAGAGGTGCAATTAGTTCATGAGCGGGGTTTCGTGGACTTCTTGATTTGGTAGCTGCTCTCTTGCATCTTTCTGTGAATCTGTTTTCAATTTGGGAACTCATTTTGGAGCCAGTGACTTATAAAAGCACTGACTCTTTGCTTTCACACGACCACGATGCTGAGTATGGAAAGTGATTTTTGCTTGTCCAGAGAGAGTTACATCCGTTGACTGTGAGAAAGAGACTGTTTCCCACCCAGTCCTGCTGACTGCATTTGCATGCTGGTTTTTGGCGTATTAACTGGGAACACTGAACACACATTTACACTTCTAACAGGGTCACTCATATTAACAGTAAATACCACATTGGCACATGTTTTTGGAGTACAGCGTTGTTGACTCTATCCCCCTAAAGCATTCAGAGTGATTACACCATGCTTGACAAATGTTTTGATTTGATATGCTTATAGATTTGATGGGGAGGTATTTATTATGTTAGGATGAGTTTAAAAAGTTGTCTGTGATTGAGCCGATTGAGATTTTTTTTTAGTAGCTGATATGAGAAATTAAACAGTTGATCCTTTTATTTTTTTTATTTTTTATTTTTTTGTAAGGATGACCTAAAATTTATATCGTTGTATATTGTGGATGGTAGCGATGCACATCACAGTGTACCATTTACTTCCTCGTGATTTTAAAATGTGATATTGATATACATGCTATGAAGATATTGTGAAAAAGGCAGACTGGCTCAAACGTGCACAAATTGTTTGAAAAAGCAGTGCATTATCCATAGTTAGGAGATGGTTTTGATTTAAAATGGATGAGCAGGATGCAGTAATGAGCAGACTGAGTAGCAAGACAGTCGTTCCCAGACGTGACAAAGAGAGTAAGCAATCCCTCCATAACCTCTAAACCAGAGGTCACTAACAGGCGGACCGCGATCCGGGTCCGGACCCAGAAGCTGTCCCATACGGACCCGGACCTACAGCCAAAACAGAAGGTTATGATTTAAAACCTGACGGGACGCTTCTATTTTAACCGGCGCAGCTTTTGTAGTCTTTACGGTAGTGGTTTAGTGGATGAGGAAACGTACAGACCAATTGCATGTGAGTTAAGCCATCCCACGTGATACCACTCAGCCAATCAAGTCTGTGCTTTCCAGGCGGTAAACATTGCGACTCTACAGTGCACACAGAGAGAGTTAGAGGCAAGTTACACATGAAAAGACGTTAGAAAGAAAGAAAGAAAGATAGCGATACGTGTAGAGAAAACAAAAGGAGAGATACAGATGACTGAGCCGGAGAAAGGGAGAGATACAGATGACTGAGCCGGAGAAAGGGAGAGATACAGACGACTGAGCCAGAGAAAGTTCAGAAAAAGACGGGTGAGACGGAGAAAGGGAGACAAAAATAAGGAACAAATGGCGCTCTCCAAAAAAAGAAAAGTGGACAGCGAAAATAGAGCATTTAATCCGGAATGGACTGTTCATTTCTGTTCATACTTCCCACTGGGAGCACTAAACCAGTGTGTCTCATATGTTCAGAAACCGTA